>RJWJ010003342.1:0-52951 GCA_004363605.1 Indri indri
TGCTGGTGTTTGCACTTGGAGGGAAGGGAAAGGATGATCTGTAGGTTTCCCAACAGTTTTGGAGTGCGGTACCCCCTGCCTGGAGCAGGGGCTGCTTGGCAGCTGAGGTCGCCGGGACAGAGCCCACTGCCAGCCCTGGGAGGGGGCTGACGAGCAGGTTTCTGGGGAGAAGGCAGGTGCAGGAACAAGGCCATGGACTTGCTACTCCAGGGAAGAGGAGACATATTGTGGAAATTCAAAGGCAAGGTCTAGGAAAACCCATTGGGAAGTTTTAGCTGTTTTCAACTGAAATTCCAACATTCTGTGCCTCCATTTGTTAACGTGAGTCTGGGGGCTTCCAGCTGCCCAGCCCCCAGAGACAGGGAGGCGGCAGGTCCACGGGCTGGCGGGCCACGCTGGGGCCCAGCTCTGCTCCCAGGGGCTTGCTCTTGGCCGGTCCCGTCCCCGAGCCCTGCGAGCCTGGAGTCCTCTCTGTCACCAAAGGCCTCACGGGGGTGGGACAGGCACCCGAGGCAGCATGTGCACGTGTGTTCAGAGGCCGAGAGCCACGCGCCAGGGCAGGCCTCGACCCACCCTCCCTCCCGCCCGCTCCTGCCATCGGCTCAGGGTCTGGCCGACCCCAGCTCGCTGCCCCCACTCTCCTGCATCTCCTCCTGTCTGCGCCCGCCTCGGCCCCCAGGCCACCAAGGCCCAGGGAGGTCACGGAGCTTCCCCGGCCAGGGCTGCCCTCTTCCCACAGACCCCTCTGCTCTCAAGGCCCGGCCATTTCCACATGGGACGCTTGTCCTGTGTTCATTGCTCTGTGGCTTCGGGGGCCCGGTCAGGTCAAAGGCACTTGAAGTCGGGGAGGGGCCTTGAATGCATTTATAGCCCCAGGGGCGGGGGCAGCGGATGTGCCTGGGGACACTGGAGGTGCTGGCAGGACCCACTGCCCGGCGGGGGCTGCATTTCTCTAGCTTTCCTGAAGCCCTAGGGGTTCATGCCATCTCTGTCTCTCCATCTCGCCCTTGCTGTCCTCCGCCCTTGTCTGTCTGTCCTTGTCTGTCCCTCTGTCTCTCTCTCTCTCTCTCAGTCTTTCTCTCTGTCTCTCTCTCTGTCTCTGTCTCTATCTCTCAATATCTCTCTGTCTCTGTCTCCCTTTCGGTCTCTTCCTCTCTGTCTCTCTCTCCACCCTGATTGAGCTTTGAGACCTTCCCCTGAGGACAGTCCCCAAACTGCCTGAAGGTCTCCGAGGTATGTGGGATGGACCTTGGCACCGCCCAGAGGTTCCCAGGTCCCAGGAGAAGCAGTGGCAGAGGCGGAAGTAGTTGCTGAGAACACCAGAGGCACAAAGTCTCAGGAGACACTGACTCCCGTGGGCGTCACGGTCTCCTGGGCCTGGTTCTCGGGTGTTCTGGAGGAGGAGAATGCGTGAGCGCGGGAACCGTAGCCAGCTGGGGGCACAGTGAGGGCAGTGGGCTCGTGGCCTGTCCAGACCAAGCCCCCTGGATGTGAGACCCTGGCCAGTCACCCCACATCCCAGGCCTCCGATTCCTGTCCGCTCTGGTGGGCACGGGGCTGGCTGCGGGGGTTGCAGGCCCGCGCGGCGCCTCATTTTCCTCTCCTTCCCTTTCCAGGCTAGAGCCGGAGGCTGCTCACCCGCCAGCCGTGCAGAGGGATGAACCAGCCCTACACGTGACAGTCGCAACACACACGCTGACCAGGGTCTCTGGTGCTCGCCATCAGCCACAGGAGGGGCTGGGGGGACCCAGTGCCACAGCCTGAATCCAGTCGCTGCTTGCGAAACAAACCCAAGTCCTTCCTGTTGGTGGGACCACTGCAGAATCTTAGAAGAAGCCACTGATGCACGAGGCCAAGCACCACAGCAAGGAGACGCCCGGGTCACACGCGCCAGAACTCGGGCAGGCGACTCCCGCCAAACCAGTGTGGGCGCCGCTCTTGGGAACGTCGAGCCGCGCTCGAAAATAATTCTCCTGACTTTATGACCACACATTGCTTATGATCTAAAGTGGCTTCCCCACCCAGCCCGAGAGCCCCCTCCGCACGGGGCTGACTGCCACCTGCAGCTCCACCCTCAAATTGCGGCACCCGCCAGGACAGCCAACCACCGCGTGTGCCCCAAATCGGGCAGTGTCGTCTCCCCAGAATCTTCCCTCAGAAGGGAGTCTCGCGTTATGTTGGAGTCCTTACGAAATCTCTCATGTTCTAGGCCCCTCTCTCAATATTTTGTTTATAATTCATAGACTTAATATTTTGGCCAGTTTTAGATTTACAGAAGAAATGAGCAGAAAGTACAGAGTCCCCTCGCGCTCCCCATCCCGCTCAGTTCCCCGCGTTGTCAACATCCTGCGCTAGCGCGGCGCCTTTGCTGCAGCCAATGAGCCAACAGTGACGCACTGTCACTAAGTCAAGTCCACAGTTCACGCCAGGGCTCCCCTTGGCACTGTGCATCCCGTGGGTCCGACAACCGTCTAAGGCCCGTGTATCCACCTTCATGGCATCATTCCGAGTATGGTCGGCCCTCTGCGTCCGTGGGTTCTGTATCCACGATGCGACCAACCACAAATGGGAAACACAGTATTTGCATTCTAAAAGTCCCTGGCTCTCCAACCTGGTCGTCCTTCCTCCCTCGGAGCCCCTGGAAACCACTGATGATTTTTACCGTCTGCAGAGATCTGCCTTTTCCAAAATGTCACATAGCTGGGATCGTCCCGCATGCTGTCTTCCCAGGTAGGCTTTCACTTGGCAATACGGTTTACACTTCCGCCGTGTCTTGTCACGGCTGGATATCCTGTGGCTTTTTGTCACTAAATAGTATTCCGTAGTCTGGATGTACCAGTTTGTTTCTCTATTCACCTACTTGGCTGTGGTTGATATACAAGAAAGTTACTGATTTTTGTAGAATGACTTTCTAACCAACCACCTTCTGAATTCTGCTACATTGCAGTCTGATATATTTTTCATGAATGTCCTGGGATTTACAGATAGATAAAATGAGTGTATTTTGTCTCCTCTTTACCAAACTCTAGCTCTGTAGAGTAGCAGTGATAATGGGACACTCTGACCCGTCCCTGGCCCTAGAGGACATGGTCTAGGGGTCGGTCACTGAGTACAAAGGTGGCTGCTGGTTTCAAATGGACGATTCTGTTGTGGCTGAGAGGGATCCTGCCAGTCCTCACTCACTAAAAATTTCCTTCTTTTCAAATCAGAAAAAAATACTGAGTTTTATCAAGTGTCTCTTTAAATCATCTAGATTGTGAGAGGGATTTTTTCTTTCTTTTGACCCATTAACGTGGGGAATTATTAGTCGATTGTCTAATACTCAGCCCTGCTTCCCTTCTGTGGATAAACCTGACTGGTCACGCTGTGTGCTTTAAAATATTCTGATGGACTGGTCTGCCATTACTTTATTTGGAATCTCACTTTGTGGATTCATAAATCTATGTTTACAAAGTAGGTATGTCTGTAGTTTTCTTTTGTGTGAATAGGGAAAATTTGCATCATTTTATTTTCGCAAGAGTGGTCTACATTGTACAAAGATGACCAGTTACTTGAGGATTTGATGGAATTCAACCTTTCTGGACGGCAATTCTTTGACAATTTTTCAATTTCTCCTGTGGGTGTTTGTCTTTTCAGGTTTCAACCCCTTCCTTAATTCAGTAATTTCACTATTTATATTTTTCTAGGCAACAGCGGCCAAATAATAAGCACTCAGTAAGCACGAAGCATTTGTCGGCTGTGGGCCTCCCAAAGCCTTGTCCACGACTGTGTGACTTCCCCTCTCTGTGGCCCTGTCCCTGTCTCTCTCTCACTCATTGCCTGTTTTTATTCCTTAATCACAAAAGCATTTAATTCGTCTCTAAATACAACCTTGACCACATCCCATAAATTCTGACATCTGTAATGTCAGTTTTTACTTCTGCTTTGACCTAATTTAGAAGAGTATTTTTAAAAACCACGTGGTTGAGTTATAAATTTTTTCTTTTATTGCATTGTAATCACAGAATGTGATTTATGTAAACATAAAAATGTTACAGAAGAGCCAGGAAATGTGCGTTCTCAATTTGTAGGGTGCAAGATTCACAGGCGCACACTTAAAGATGTTTATTAATTATAATTATACCTATTAAAGTTATAATTATATTGTATCCTCTGTTTTTTGCCTATTTCAGAGGTCGAAGTGTTAAAGATATCTTTATTACAGGTCCACAACCACATATCCAAATCCACTGGAGCAGGCTACAGTTCAAACTCAGAATGTTTGCATTTTTAGAAAGGCAAGAGAGGGCATTTTATGTAAAACCCCCAAATGAGTGGGAGGCAGGATCTTATAATCAAATCCACCATTTCTTCAGTGTAATACATAGCTACCCGGGTGGGTGAGATAAGACCGTGAAGAGCCTCATCACAGCTCATGTCCAGTTTTGATCCCTAGTTGGTGTCAGGTTATGAAAAAGTTTTGCCTTTTAGAGTTTTTTGGAAATTAAAAGATCAAAAAGAAATTTTGGGCCTTGGTACATTTCTGTTCTCCCTATATTTCTTTTTTTTTTCTCTTTGAGACAGAGTTTTGCTCTGTTGCCCTGGGTAGACTGCAGTGGCGTCACCGTAGCCCACTGTAGCCTCAGACTCCTGGGCTCAAGCAATCCTCCTGCCTCAGCCTCCAGAGTAGCTGGAACCACAGGTGGAAGCCACCAGGCCCAGCTAATTTTTCTATTTTTAGTGGAGACAGGGTCTCACTCTTGCTCTAGCTGGTCTCAAACTCCTGAGCTCAAGCGATCCTCCCACCTCGGCCTCCCAGAGTGCTAGGATTACAGGCGTGCGCCACCACGCCCAGCCCCTCCCTATATTTCTAAGAATTTCTGCATTGTATATTTTGAGGCATACTTATCGTTAACCAAAGGCTTAAGTCAGCATGTCTTTATTGTGAATTGTGTCATTTATCAAAATAAAATTACCTTATTTGTTCTGCTATGCTTTTGCTGCTGAATTTTACTGGGGCCAATATTACTATTGTGACCTTTGCTTTATTTTTACTTGCATTTATTTAGTATTTATTTGCCTACGCATTTCTTTTTACCTTTTGAGCAGCTATGTTATAGGGGTATTACCTAGAAATGGCACGTAATTGAATTTTTTATCCCATTTTGGAGTCTTCTTAATAAAAAAATCTATTCCATTTACACTTATTACTATAACCAAGATATTCAGCCCCATTTTTGTCTCCTTATCCTGTGATTATATGTGTATGTTTCTTATTGTTTATTTTGCTTTCTGTCTTTGATATATTGAATATACGTTAGGTTGAACCCTGTGAAACTGCCTGTACTCAGCTGTTTTAGACGTATACAATGGCGATTTCACAGGGCTCAACTGGATCAATTTCCTGATCTTGTTTTTTTTTTTTCCTGGCTTCTGCAATAGGTCATTTTCAGACTGGGTTCTTTATCTTTTGGATACTGTTCTGTTTCTCCTGATTTGCCCCATACTGGTGACTTTGTTCTTGTTTTTCTGCTCATTTTTTGAATGTTTTGTTTGTTTGCTTGCCTATTTCTTGAATTCCCTGAACAAGGCAAGGTCTGTAAAGGCACCATGCTTTTAAAGGATCAGGCAAATCGATCGTGCTTGTTGGATTTCCTTTCTCAGATCTCAAACAGGAAACCCAGTGAAGTGCTCCATGCCCCGTCGGATCCCCAGTCTTGTGAGCAGATCTTCACCTGGTGCAGTGCTCGCTACCAGGCGGGATTTTTGTCGGTTCTTCCCAGTGTTGACGTGAAGCTGTCTCCCGGTGCTGTCTGTGGTATCACACGCTTTCATGTGTCGACATCTTGGGGCATTTCATTGGCAGTTGGAGAATTATCCCAGTTCCCATTAGCCAACTCCCACCCACCCACGTCATCATGTTCCCTTTCAAGTTTTAGGCACGTAAACACAAAATGATGAAAGCCACGGAGGCAGAAAGGTGCCACCAACAAGAGCTTAAGGCAAATGGCTTCCTTCAGACACACAAAGCAGGATTTCATCTCTCAGCTCACGGTGAGAAAACTTCCCTTGCAACGAGTCAGGGTGACGCACCTCGCACATACTCTGATAATCGTGACATCTGTTTCGAGCCTTGCGAGTGACGTTCATGTATCGGAAGTCCAACGTCATGAAGCAGATGAGGCAGCGGAGGAAGCGTGGCTGCATTCTTCACGGAGAGACGCTGGACTCCGAATGCTCAGCCGCTCCCTGACGGTTCACTTTTGTTGTCATTGGACATCAGGGCTCCCGTCACCACCTTCAGCCTGCGCACCGACCCCACTGCGACAATCCTGCTGCCAAGCGTTACACGCTCGGCAAACATTCATTCCGTTGGGTTTGTCAGGACGTGAACCGGGGTAACGAACCAGTGGCTCTGCCGTGCCTGGGCTGTTCCACACGGGGCCTGGGTGGCGAGTTGTGCGGATGACGCTGAGCACCCCCTGGTTTCCCTCCTGGCTGCTGTCGTGATGGGTTCTTGAAAATGTGAATCTCATCAAGCCGCTTAAGAAACTACAATGTTTTCCCACTACTGGGGCATCAGGGCCAAACTCCTCAGAGCAGACGCCCCGAGGACTGGGCCACGGCTCCTGCGGCTCTTCCTGACGCTTCCCTGAGGTCGGCTTCTTTGTAGCCACTGCCCTCCTCACCGTCCCTAGACAGCGTTTGCTCTTTCGTGGGCTCCGCTCCTTCTGGCAGGCTGGCCCATCCGCCAGGAGGCCCACCCTCCTGCCCACCCACCCTCCTTCTTCTCTTCCTGCCAAAATCCGACTCGTCCCTCGGGACCTGCTCCTGTGTCTAGCACCATCTTCCCCGACCCCTCCCCCAGGCGGGCTCTGGCCTCGGTGTCCATTCCCCCGTCAGGGCAGGTGCCGTGTGGTACTCTACGCCCTAAGTTCATGCCTTCGATAGCATCCTCACACTGAGCCTCCAAGGACGTGCCCACGCACTGCTGTCTTGGGGAGGCGGCGGGGCTGTAGGCTCAGCCGTCCCAGACACGCGCCCTGAGGCCAGGTACTCCACCTCTCCAAGTCTGTTTTCCTCATCTATACATTGGGGTCTCGGTAGCACCTGCCTCACTCTTCAGCCCCAAAGGGACAGCATTTGTAACTGCCCTCTGCAGAGCCTGTCGCAGAGAACAAACACGTGTTTTAGTTGTCACCTGGATTGTGTTGTTATTACCTGCAACACCTTTGTCTGCCCAGAGCCAGAAACAGGGCCTGAGTCAGCATCAGAGGAACGTCTGTCCTCCAGACAGCAGGGCCACATTATCCCACACTGTGTCACCTGACATTCTTCACGTGTCCTTTTCACTCGCCGTCTCGCTCCGTCTCGCCAGGACACGTGTGCAGGGGCTAGGTCCACGGCAAGAGACGCGGCTTCCAAAGAGACGGGTCTGGCGCTGTTGTGGCCTGACGGTTTGCTTTGTTCTCAAAGCTGTTTGCAAAGCTACAACGAAGTAGGTTTGGGAGACTGAGTCAGATGTTTCGCCCTCCCCTCGCCCTCCCTGCCCTGGTTCCAGCCAGGAGGAGCGTCCCTGCGATCCCCGGCCTCGCCCAGGCGTGGGGGCCAACAGGGAACCTCATGAAACTTCTTTTGCACCCTGGTCATGTGTTTGTGTTTTCTTCCACGTATCTACAAAGCGGCAATAAACACAATTTGTTAGAAAATCTGGCCTAATTTTGACTTTCAAAACTTGCAAATAACTCCTTTCCCTTCTTGGAGTAACTGGCCAGGCGCAGAACCATGCTTCCTCTGATCCTGCTCAGGAAACGAATGTTGAGGACCAGAATGGCGTGTGTCTGTGCTCTGTTTCCGATCAGTGCGAGTTCTCTAGCCACTGACATTTTTTTCCAGTCCTGTAAAGAGCTTGTTGGAACTGGACGCAGAAGAGTTGAGTCAAGTTCCTCAAGTCAGTTCTTTCTGGATGTTCAGTCGACAAATTCAAGTTCTCTGCATGACCCACGGCTGAATCACCCATACTTTGGCCTCTGCCCAGTGGACTGAACTTAGATACCGGAGAGAAACTACACAGTCTTCATAGCAAAGACCATTCACCAGGAAGGCTCAGGGCTGACCTAAGATAACAAACCCAATGCAGGGGTTAAGGATCCCTAATATATAAAAAGCAATGAAAAAAAAGAAGAAAAGCCTATTGGAACAATGTAGGAAAGGTATAAGCAGGTGTTAATAATTCACAGAAAAAGAAATCCAGTAAAGATATGAAAAAGTACCCAACCTCATTATTAGTTAAAGACATGCAAATTTAAATACTATTAGAGTTTTTTGTTTTGCTTTGTTTATAATATCAGCTAAGACAGAACAAGACTGGCAATACCCAGTATCACTGACTCTTGGTGGGGACATCAATTGGTTCAGCCTCCTTGAGGAGGGGGGACTATATGGACCTACTGATCAAACTGTAAATTGCGGGTGTTCTTTGATAGCAGCTACACATCTAGGAACTGATCGAACAGAAAAACTCACAGAAGTGTGCAAGGGTAGATACAAAGGCTACTCATTATGGCATTCTTTTTAACAGTACATTTTAGAACCAAGAAAAAGAACCAAGCCCAGGTGGATTCACAGGGAACAGCTCCTACACCTTTCATTCCAACGCTGTTTAAAACTCGACATAGAACAAAGAAGAAAACTTTCAAATATTTCTTATAAAGCAAGTGTAACATCGATACCAAAACTGGAAAAAAGCTTTAGATAAATATCTCATAAATATTGAGAGGAAAACATAAAGCAAAATACAAGCAGACAGACTTCAGAAGCACAAGAAGAGAAGATGCGGTTCCACACTAGGAAAGATGTTCATGTAATTGATCACATTAATTGACGTGGGGGGAATCAAATGATTGCTTCCATAGTTGGAAAAGCAGTTGACAAAATTCCTGATAAAGTACTTGATAAAATTAGAGGGAAATGTCTTCAATGTGACAAAATATTTCCATCTCAGCCAGCTTTGTCTTAACATGGGAAACATGAAAGTTATCGCCACTGAAGTAGCAGCATCACCACCACTGTTACTTAATTTTTCTAGAATTACCAACAAACACAACTAGAAAATAGAAAGAAATTATAAGTATAAAAAATTGAAAAGAAGGAGGCAAAGTCTCACTATTTGCAGATGACATGTTTATATTTCTAAAAAACCCCAAATAATACACTGAAAGGCTATCACAAGCAATAAAACACACCATCAAGTGAGCGACTATGCTAAACAATCAACATTTTTCACACACACACACATACTCGCACGCACATGCACGCACGCACACGCACACACGCAGGCACACACACGCACACACACAAAATGCAGAACCTGATTTTCAGTTAATTTTATTTAAAAAGATGAAATACTAGGAGTAAGCGTAACAAGAATTTTTTAAGATCTATATTTTAAAAAGCCACCTTAAAAACCATTGCAGAACACAAAAGAAGACTTGAACGCCTGCAAAGACAGCCCACGTTCTAGAAGCCAATTCTCCCCCAGTTACTTTATAAAGTTAACTGGATTCCTGTGAAGATACAGACAGCTTCTTTTTCTTTAGATAAGGCAATGTGGAAATTCACGTGAAAACATAAATAAGACGGACAGGAAAACCCTGAAAAGGAAGAGGGATACAGAGCTGGATTATCCTGGCAGATACTGGCACATATTACAAAGGGTCAGTCATTAAAACAGGGTGGCACAGAAACCAAGAGATGGACGGGCAGAAATAGGGGTAGGAAGTCCAGGTGGACTCAGAACACACAGGGGGCACCAGTGCGTGGGAAGGAGAACGTCTCCGTCAACGGGGAACGGTGACCATCAAGTGCGGTTGTGACAACTCCTAGTGTTTCATCAGACCTCCCAGACAAATTCTAAAAAGAACAAATATTCAAATGAGAAAAGAAAAGAAAAAAATCATAAAGCGTTACAAGAAAGCATGGAAGGATTCTTCTAGAACTAGACAATGGGGAAGGCCTTTCAATCATGACTAAAAATAAAGAGGATCAAAAAAGATTCCACTAGACCCCCCGATCGGTCCGCAGCCATCAACGTGAAGGCGAGACCAACAGCAAAGAAAGACTCAGATGATCGTTAGCATTGTTAGCAGCCAAGTGTTTTAAAATTAAGACATACACATAGTTTTAAAAAATGCAATGCTATTACACACTCAATAGGGAGAAAAAAGATTCAACTACATTAGAACAAAAATCTTCCACATGGAAAAAAAGCACCTAAGAAAAACTAAAAGGCAAGACTAATTGAGATCTTTCAGGTGGGCCCTTACAAGAGAAGTTTAGGACACGGTGGCAATTTATGAAGCCTTTAACTGTGATTATCCAACTATCCATAAATGTTATCAGTTTTGAGGGTATAAAGTGAAAAGTGCAGTTGGGAAGGGGGAAGAGACGATGAAGAGAGGCATGTCACAGGCTGAATGTGCGTGTCTCCCGAAGTCCATGTGTGGAAGCGCTAACCCCCCGAACGGCTGTATTTAGAGATGGGAACTCTAAGGAAGTAATTGTAATTGACCTTGTTTGCAAGGTCATCAAGGTGGGTCCCTGATCCAACAGGATTGGTGTTCCTATAAGAAGCGGCCCCAGAGAGCTCTCTCTCTCTCTCCAGCTCCCCCGAGCCCGGCCATGTGAGGACGCAGCAAGAAGGCAGCTGTCTGCAAACCAGGAAAAGAGCCCTGACCAGCGACTAACCCTACCCGACCTTGATTTGGGACTTCCAGCCTCTAGAACTGCGAGACAATAAATTTCTGTTCTTTAGGCCACCAGTCTGTGGTATCTTGTCGTGGCAGCTTGAGCAGACCAACACAGGCACTAAGTAAACATCTCACAGAATCATGAGTGGAAACACACTCTTATTCCTTGATTTGTCCTGTTTGGGCATTCTTTCTTGTTCTGGTAGACAAGGATATAGTTCACTTGCAATATCCCCCTACCTCCTCCTAATACACTAAAATCATATTTCTTTTCCTCTGTGAGGTCCATTTTTAATTAAACAATATAATTGTCCTCAGGTTGTGAAAGGTTCTTGGAATTTTAGAACCATAAGGAATGTTAGCAGCCATCTGAGGCAACCCCATCAAATTCTGCTACTGGGATTATCTTGCTAATGGGGAGTGTTGGGGTTGAATTATGTTCCCCAAAGTTTATATATTGAAGTCTGGATCCCCAGGACCTCAGAATGTGACTGCAGTTAGAGATGGGCCTTTGCAGAGGTAATTAAGGTAAAGCGAGGTCATATGAGTGGGCCCTAATCCAGTCTGACCAGTGTCCTTATAAGAAGAGGAGATTAGGACACACACGCACACAGGGACAACCGCGTGAGGACACAGGGAGAAGGCGGCCGTCTGCCAGCCAAGGAGAGAGGCCTCCGGAGGAACCAGCCCTAAGACACTCTGATCTTAGACTCCAGCCTCCAGCCTTGACCTTGACCTGCTGACTTCATCAGCCACTCTCAGCCCTGCCTGGTGCCCTCACCTTGACAGCCCAGCCCTCCCCAGACACCCTCCTTTCCACACTGCCGTGTCCCCTCCCTGCCACCCCGTCCCCAGCAACCCACCAACACTGTCTCTGGGTGCCAAGCGCCACCACTGAGCAGATTCCAGGAGCCCACTGGAGGCCGGATAAAAACTGGTGCAGACCACGGGGGGAGGGCCGGGGAAGTCAGGGAATTCCTGGACGGATGGAGAGGCTGGGACTGGCCAAGAAAGAGGATATGCTTTGCATCAGGGAGAGAAGGAAAGGGAAGGAAAATGCTCCTTCAAGCTGTGGTCTCGAAAAACGAAAAAGGACCTGTTCTCTGGGGCTTTAATCAGCCACCTTTTTCCCCCAGAAAAATTCTCCAAAGCAGCCACGTTCGTCACCGTCCTTTCCCCTTCACGCCATCTTAGATTCTCGGGTATTTTGAGAGCAATTTAATCCTTATGTTCCAGATTCATTTATACTGAAATCATTGAAATGCTTTCATCTGTCTAAGAGGATTTTGGTGTTCTTTTTATAGACCCATTTAAGCCATTTTTGCTTTGAATCACGTTCTGGCAACTATAAATGAATTCAGACAATCCCTGCTCCCCCGAATTCCATCCTGTTTCATTGCCAGAACCCTCGAGATCGAGGAAAGCGCTTCTTGTGGCCGAATGATTTTCCCTCTCTTTTCACCGAGTGGCCGGTGCTATGCAGAGGCCCCGCCCAGAGGCCACACCTGCTCTGAGGATCCCTGGGGGCTTGGCTAGCCTGGAGTGGCTTCTTGACCACCCCAAGTGCACGGCGGCCCCTGGTCTAGATCGTAAACCCTCAGCGTGGGGACCTCAGCTTGGCAGGTGCTGCGTCTCCCTGGAATCTTCCGGGGGGAGCGAGGCCACCTGAGTGCTCACCATGCAGCATCTTGCGCGCACTGTCAGGGTCCTGGTTGCGGAACCTCCCCCAGTGTCTGTCTAGCTCAGGGCTTCCCAAGGAGGCATCTTAGCATTGCCTGGAAGCTTTAAACGAACCCAGATGGACTCACTAGAGTGGCAGTGGGTGGTCCTCGCATCTCCTTTCAAAGCTGCCCCGGGTGACTGTTCTGTGCAGCCAGGTGAGAGCTGCCCATCCAGCCCCATTCTGTGCACACAGTAAGCGCCTGAGGAATACAGGACCGGGGAACACTTAGATGAAAGGATGCTGGCATCCACAGGAAAGTGTCCAAAGGTACCTGCCTCTAAAACCCGCCCTACGCCCCCTGCTCTGTCCCCCATGGCCCATACACAAGCCAGTCACCGAGCTGACCAGAGGACACCCGAGAGGCCTCCTTGCTGCTGGGCCCCCTCCCTGGGCTACCCCTCCTCCCCCAGCCCATGGAACAGACGCGCACCTCCTTTCAGCTTTTCCTCAGTGGCTGGACTTTTAACCCTTTGTTTCCTGTGTCTTTGCTTTGTCTTTCCTGCCAGACACAAACGCCCAAAGGTAGGGCCGCACCTCCAAACTGGTTTGGAGGCTGCGGCTGGAGGCAGCACAGGGGAACAGTCACAGTGCAGGCCCGAGGACGGGCTCGGCCTTGAAGTTCAGCTCTGCCAGCTCCAAAGGCCTTGGAGAAAGTATCCCAAACCGGCTTCCTCCGTCATAAAAGAGAGTGACAGGAGCAGCAGAGGATTGTCAAGGAGTGAGTGGGAGAAAGTGTGCAGAGCTTTCTGCAGCCCAGGCACACCATGAATGTCACTCACTACTGTCCCCATCTACGACCCGCTCGGGTCGATCGCCCGATCACCGAGACCCGCGCAGCTGACGCTCATGCTGATGCTGTCAGCATGGGCCACTCGCTCTCCTGACACTGCTCTCTACCTGCCGGGGTCTGCCCACCCTCCCTGCTCCTGCCAGAAAGACCCACGCTACTGGGAAGGCCCGTGTAGATGTGGCGGGGGCACAGGGCCCCAGTTCTTCTTTTTCCAGCATCATTGAGATGTAATTGACAGATAAAAATCACAGATAGTTGAGGCGTACTGCGTGTCTTGATGCACGCCCACACTGTGGAATGGTCAGCACAACCATGCCCATCCACCACCTCGCAGAGTTCCTTTTTGGGTAGATCTACCCTCTTAGCCAATTTTGAGAAACCAGGGTAGTGCTATGAGCTACCGTCACCAGGAGGTGCCTCGGCTCCCCAGAACTTGTTCAGCTGACGACTGAAAGTGTGTGCCTGCAACCAGCCTCTCCCCGTGTCCCCCTCCCCAGGCCCTGGCAGCCCCTGTTCTGCTCTCTGCGTTTATGAGCTTGACTTTGCTAGAATCCACATGCAAGTGAAATAATGAAGACTTGCCTTTATGCACCTACGCTTATTTCACTTAGCATGATGTCTTTGCAGTTCATCCCCATTGTCACAAATGTCAAGGGCACCATTTCTTTTAGAAACTCCACATGGCTCTGCTTGGACCACCAGCCACCAAGCCCCACCCTCTCAAGGTCCATGATGCAAACTGAGGCAGCCAGGGTGACTCTGCCCCTCCCCCAGACACAGTGATTGGCCCAGAGGGGTCATGTGATCCAGGCAGAGCAAATCAGACTCTTCCTTGGGATTCCTATATGGGTGGTGGGGCAGACAAGTGCTCATTGCACGAGATGTAAGCCTGAAGCCCGCCATCCTCTGCAGCTACATGAGCGGAGCAGGTGTGAACTGGTGAAGAGAATGAGGAAAACACAGAGGAAATCAGAGAGAAATCAAGAGTGGAAAGAAAGAGCCTAAGGGTATCACTTGACTGCCTGGATCCAGCCATGCCTGAAGCCACCCTTGACTTTGCCAGTCACAAGAGCCAATCAGGATCATGTAGCATAAGCTGGTTGTGTAGACTTCTCCCACTCACCACCAGGCATCCGCCTGGCAGAGCACACTGAGGGTTGCGGAAGAGGGACATCAGGGAGACAAGGGGCTGAGCACAGAGAGCCCCATGTGGGAACACCCTGTGGTGGGCTGCAGATATTTGGAGGAAAGGTGGGAGGAGAACTTGCTGCCCTTGCAGGCTGCCCTGAGTGGGCGGCATGGGGATCCACCGTGATGGGGGCTGCTCCACATGGGGTGGCTTCCCCTTTGTTAATGTCATTAATGTCAAGTTCAGGGTGTCAGCAGAGTGGCTGCTGCTGAGGGCTCTGGGGTGATCTGTTCCCCATCTCCGTAGCTGCTGGGAGCATCCCTTGGCTTGTCAATGGTGTCATCCTCCTGTGTCTTCATGCAGTCGTCCCTCTGTGTGTCTCAGTGTCCAGATTTCCCCCCTCTCCAAGGACACAGTCACACTGGATCAGCGAGTTGGCTCTCCTTCCATGCCCTGTCTGTGCTGGCTGCAGGCAGGTACCACCCGGCGTGACTGCAGCATCTATCTTTTAAAACCATCAGCAGATCTCAGAGTGTGACTGGGGCCCACCCAAGGTCTCAGGAGCAGGCCCGCTCCCACCAGGGATAGAGTCTGGTGATGGCCCCGTGGGTGCAGGAGGTGCCATCCAGGCAGACTCCAGTGTCCCAGCACTGACAGCATCAGAGATCCCTGCAGTGAGGAGAGCACACCCTTCTCACAGGAGGTCATGAAAACAAGGCGACCACAAGGTGGAAGGAAGCAGCTGAGAAAGGGCACAGGCTGCCCCCCGAGAAGCCCTCACCGCGAGTCCAGAAGGAACCTGATTGATGCTCACCTCACCCCCAGAACTCACAATGATGCCACCATGGACTGAATTATGTCCCCCCAAACGCATATGTTCGAGCCTTGACCCCCAATATGGAGACAGGGCCTCTCGGGAGGTAACTGAGGCTGGATGAGGTCGCAAGAGTAGGGTCCTGAGTACGGCTGTGGCCTTATAAGAAAAGCAGGAGACACCAGAGAGCTTGCTTCCTCTCTCTGCCTTGTGAAGTCTCGGCAAGAAGGGGGCTGTCTGTAAGCCAGCAAGAGAGCCCTCATGGGGAACTAAACCCTGTGGGAACTTGGTCTTGGACTTCTAGCCTCCAGAATTATGAGAAAATAAATTTTTGTTGTCTAAGCCATCCATCCGGTCTGTGGCATTTTGCTATGGGAGCCCAAGCAGACGGAGAGGCTTTCCCTGTTTTGCTAATAATAATCATTTATGTGTGTGCATGAATCCAGGTGTTCCAAAAGCTTTCCCATCCTGGCCTCTCCATCCTGACATTCCACGGCGCGGATGCTGTGGGTGTGGTGCAGCCAGGCCAGAGCCCGAGCCCCAGCCCCCGGCTTAGACTGTTCCCCATGCACCAGAGTCAGATTTAGAGCTATTCGTCATCGGCACAACACATTGGCTCATTCCACTTGGGCACTTGAGACTGAATCCTGATTTTCAGGATGAAAACTGAGAAGAGAACAATTAATCAGATGTCTAGAAGCCCGAGGACGGTTCCGTTCCAGGTGGAACCTCCAGGTGTTTCTGTTCGTGCTGGCACAGCAGAAGGACACAGACTGCTTTCAGTCCCAGACACATCACTCCCTGCCATGCGGGGTCATGCCAGGGAGCTGCCCTCGTTTTGGCCTCAATTGTCCCTCAAATGCAGGTTCCAGGAAAGAGGACGCTGGTGAGCCCGGGATGCCACACATGCAGCGCCCAGCCTGGCGCCTGGCTCTGTACATTTATAGCATAAATGAACAACCAATTGAATGCAATAAAATTGGCTAAGGCGGCTGAGAGGGTAAGAGAACGCCCGAGTGCCCGCTCTCGTGTGCACTCTGCAGGTTCCGAGCCACCTTCCAGAGCTGTTACCGGGCGGCGACACTATTAGCAGCAATGGATATGCCCGCTGGAATTCCCAGCCACCACATACCTCTGCAGTGGGAAACGGGATCCCACAGGACAGCTAAGCCTTCGGATGCCTGTAATTCTTTGGCTAATGCCCAGCTTAATTAAGACATGGACTCTAATAGCATTCTCACCGGTTACTTTAAGAAATGGCAGGTCTGTGAGATGATATTTCCTGGTGTGCAAAGATACCATGATGAAATCTCCAAGTCATCGTTTCAACACAGGAAGTTATCGGCTACCTGGGCCAGCGCGGGCCCTGCCGCACAATCAACCCGCTGTTACCTGCGTCATTTAAGAGGCCGAGGCACCCATGTTTCCCAGGAATCGGTCAGGAGGAAAAAAGGATCAATTGAGCACTTCAGCTCTCCATACAGCCTTCTCGATGTTTGGTTTGCTTTGATGCGAACGAAAAGTAAGCCCTGTACGTTTGAACTTGTCGCTTTATCTTTCCTAGACTTCTGCCGTGGCCCAAAGTCAGCTAAAAAAAATAGTAGGCTAGAGTTAAATTAGCATTTCCCCCTTTCCTCCTTTGTCTGTCTTTGTGCCCTTTAGTTTTAAAATTAAATATCCTATTTTTATAAAATGCGAGCACCAGGAGCTTTGCCGTTCCACGGTTCCACATGGCGCAGCCACCACCCAGGCAGAACGAGCACCGTCACATCTGCAGACGCTCCGACCACGTCACCTGGTGCCCAGCTTGCGGGCAAAGGGAAGAGGAAAGCCCATTCCGGTAAGGAATCGGATGCGTAGCTTCCAAAGGAACGAAGCTTCCTTCCCGACACGAGGTGGTCTACCCGTCAAAGGACACTGCCCCTTTTTACAACAAGGGGCTCTGCTTTCAAAAGCAACTGTCTGACGTGAGCAAATTATTCCTTTGGAAGAACAGGACAAAAGTGGCAGCACTTCCCTAAGCTGCCCTAGGGGCCGGGGCGAGGGACTTTTCTGGGATTCTTCTCCACCATCAAAGTAGAATCGAAGTAGACGGCTCAATTCTCCATCCCTGAAGCCCGTCACTAGGATGATGAGTTAATGAGGTTTGCTTCCTTCATCAGCAAACTGGCCACTTAGGCTCCTGCTGTGGGCGCTGGCACACCAAGGCCAGTGCTGGTTACGGGCAGCGCTAGGCCCTGTATCCCCATCTTGTAGGAAGGGCAGTGGCCTGTTAAACGCCGTCGACATCGGAGTGTGTGTTTCCCAACACAACTCTCACCGCGCAGACCTCTCCCTGCCTGCGACCCCGTACCAAACTCAGAGCTTGAGCAATTCAAACACATTATCATTCTCCAACATGCGGCGATGACGGTAACAAAACTGGGAAGCCCTCACTCGATCCAACGGCGGGTGGAGCTGGCCGTGCAGGTGTCAATAGGACCAGCACGACGGACGGGGACGGGAACAAACCCACCTGACGTTCACGCTCCTCCTTCGCTCTAGTCCCCCCGGGCTCCTCCCGCCCTCCGTCCCTCTTAGGAGCAGGACACATGTCCCAGCGGTTGCAGGAGCAGGTCTCGCTGGGCACCCCCTGCCCGGGGCTGTGGCCATGCCCTCAGCCGCCTTTGTTCTGGGGCAGGCCCACCTGCCTCCCTGCCAGGCAGCCATGCCCTCTGCAGACGCACATATCTATTTATTTATTCAACCCATTTTGACTTATTCATCAGATTTGAATGTCCTCTTTTTCATAAGAGTCCAAAGAGTGGAGGGGAAAGCAGCTCTCTGGGGTCAGGGACTGGTCCACACGTGTTTTCTGTTAACTCTGCTTTCTGGGTCCCTACACAGGCAAGGCCATGGAGAAGGAGAAGAGGCCAGGGGAGGAGGCCACGGGAGGCCAGCGCAGCCTGGCCGGGGAAACCCTTTGGCTGGGGACAGACCCAGGTGTCCATGAGGACGGCCCAGAAGGCAGGGCTGGCCCACACCGGCTGGACGGAAACTCTCCTTCGATCAGAGCCCAGACTCCGGGCTTGAACTACAGGTCCCTCCAGATCAACTGCTTTTCCAGCATCCACTTCCAGCCCCCATGATCGGCCCAGCTGCGAAGCCACTTTCTAGCCCCAGGCTCACTGCTGTGTCTCGCCCAGAGCTGCCCCCCAACCCTGGCTGGGCTTCTGGGAGCACCCTGCCTCTGACGTGGCTGCTGAGGACACCCAGCCACCTCCCTGTCCAAGAATTGCCATCGACTGCACAGGAGCCACCTGGCCCAGAGCATCCCACGGGGACCAGTGACTGACTGGTCCAGGGGGAGCAAAGGCCCCCATGCTCCAGGTGGGCTAACTCTGTGACACAAGGCACACTCCCCACCCCCCATGGGGTCCTGGGGCCCCTGCTGAGCTCCTCTTCCCTACCCCGCCCCCCCAACAAATCTGTGACCCAAACTCTTATCTCAGCCTCTGTGTCCAGGAAACCTGACCCAGACTCTGTCCTTTCTCATCCTGCTGGCTCTGCTGCCGCTGTCCCCTCAGTGGAAAAACCTCTCTCCCCATTATTACGGGCTGAACTGTGGCCCCCAAATATCCCTATGCTGAACCCTAAGCCCCAGTATCTCAGCGTATGACTGTATTTGGGGATAGGGTCTTTAGAAAGGTAATTAAGGTAAGTGAGGTCACTAGGGTGGGCCCTAATCCAGTCTGACTGGGGTCCTTGTCAGAAGAAGAGATGAGGGACAGACACACACAGAGGGACGGCCAGGTGAGGACACAGGGAGAAGGCGGCCGTCTGCAAGACAGGGAGAGAGGAAACGACCCTGTGACACCTTGATCTTGGACTCCAGTCTCCAGGACTGGAAGGGAATCAATGTCTGTTTCTTAAGCCACCCGTCTGTGACAGTTCATTACGGAGCCCAAGCAGACTGACGCACCCCTCCACTCGCTGTCATTGTACTTGTCCCTCAGGGTCCAGCCGGACTATGTTCCATTCTTCAGGGCTTCCAGAGTTCTCCAAGACAGACTGCATCACTTCTCCAGAACATGCCTGTGCCTCTCTTGATACATATACGCCATCCGTACTGCACGCCTTGGCTCTGTGCATTCCTGTCCCCTGGCAGAGACCGTCTTTCAGTTCATCCATTGCTATGTCCCACTCGGGGCCTGCAGCAAACTGCCTGTCAGTGTCTGTCGGGGTACAAACGGGCTTGGATTGAATTCCTCAGCTTCCAGGGCAGGCCACCTGCCTCCTCCTCGGCAGACTGAGCTCGGTGGTGACTTCGATGGTATCACACGCGGGCATGGTGCAGAAAAGGATCATGCTCAGGTCTGCAGCACCCGCCCCATGTAAATGACTCTGGGGACAGAGAATGGGGATTTAATTTCTGTCCATGAGACTGAAGCCTTCCTAGGAAGCCGCCAACTGAACACACCTCACCAAGAAGAGGACAGGTGACACTGAGCACCCGGATCCATCTCAAGTCCTCCCCGCCCTGGGGCTCCTGCTCTGCAGGACTGGCTCCCCCCAAGACCTCCTCCCAGCCAGGCTGCAGGGAGTCCGCGCTCTGGGAGGTCAACTGTCCCATATAGCAGAAGCGGAGCTATCTGTTTAACAGACAGCATGTCTGAGTGTCAGAATCTGCCACCATCATCCAAGATGCCAGGTTTTTTCTTCTACGTTGAAATGGATGCTTTGAGAGTCAGTCGGGGAAAGAGCGTGGAGGACGCGTGCGGCGCAGCACCTCGGGGAAGGAGGCCCTGGGCCGTCGGGGGAGCACCGAAGACAGGGAGTTTAGTCTCTTGTCACACACTTCCGACAGCTCCCCGCAGACCTCTTCGCAGAGAAGCTACCCGTTTGTTTTCCTGAAGAAGGGAGGGTGGACGGCAGAGCAAGCCGTACTTCCTGCGAGGGTTCTCGGCTGTCAGGAGCAGACTTTTTTGAAGTAGACGCGCAGGACTCTCCCTGCCCCCATCCTCCGTAGAACGCTAAGCGCTGCTTTGCATAAGCCGCCTGTTAGGCAGGAGGGAAAGAAAACAAATGCAAATATCATAGGATGGATTATGACCCGCGAGGCCCGAGCCTCTGGACAATGGGTTTCTGGCCGGACTCAACGCTAGCCGCAACCAGGTTGCACTTTTAAAAGGACGTTTGTGCATTTTTCTCCCTCGTTGGACTTAAAAGTCTCTTAGAAGACGTCAAAAGTGTTGAGTGCAGATATTCAGAATGAATGAATCCTTCCCCGCCCCCCCCCGCCCAGTTTGGTTGCTTTTGTAATAACAGTCTTCTTATTTGTTGGATATTTACGTAACTTCAGATGAAAACCATCTCAAAGCCTCTGGCAGGACGGTCTGGAATTAACGGCAAAACTGCTGCCCCTTTATGCCAGGGCCCAAGTCGGTTTCAGGCCGGGGCAAGGGGCACTGTTCACTGCTTCTTGGGACCAACCTCCCACTTTTCAATATTTCCAAACAAACACTTTTCATAAAGGCATGTAAAAAAATACCTGGGCTAATTGGCTGTGATGAAAGAACATGATAACAGCGGTCGCGAAGACCCACTGAGGGTTTGCCCGAGAATGCGTAAAGTAACTGGTTCCTGAGCAGATTTGTTTAAATGTTCGTGTTCCTCTCTGATTTGGAGACATTTGGCAAGCTGGAGTTGAAGACAGGAAAGTTGGAATCCAAGGCCCTGAGCAAGCCGGTTCATCTTAATGGGCCTCAGATGACCCAGCTAAGAAATGGATCTAATTATACCCACTGCCTCGGATCGTTGTGAAGTTTAATGAATGCTTGAAAATGTTTTGAGATCCTCAGATGAAAACAGACCACAAGCATAGAGTGTTATTATAGAATCTGATCAGATGCCTTCCTTTCTGCAATAAAACGCTGTGGGATAATCTGAACTTTGTCCCTTCCGGCCACGGTGATATCTGTGATGTTCCTCTGTCCACAACACCTGCTTTCAAACACTTTTAAAGCCCTTTGACGTCTATGGGCCACTTATATGTCACATGCCCCAAGGCAATAGTCATGTGCTCTGAACGTACTCCTTAGCAACTCAGTTTCCAAGGGGGAAAATGCATCTTTGCTCTCTCCTGTGGACTCTTGCTAATTTCTCCGTCATCGACGGCATCATTTGGGACGACTGCGGTACCCACACACCTGGCCTAGATTGCTCAGAAGCAAAACGGTCTTTCTTAATGAACAGCCACAGAGAGAGCCGGAGTTCATGGTCTTTTACTTATCCTTCTGCACCATAATAAAGTAAAAAGACTGAACTGATGTTAAGTAATTTTGTCTCTAATAAAGGGATCAGGACACGCATAGTTTTGTTCTGCTTTTTGATCTGCCATCTTTTAAACATAGTTTTCTCGCCAGGCTCATGTACGCAGGGGAAGAGACGGCAGGGTGACCGTGGGGTCTGTGGTTCACAGGCTCACTTGTGTAATCCCTCTCAGCCAATCTCAGGAGTATTATGTGAAGTCGAATACTTTTTATTTGTAAACACCGAATGTGCCGGAATGAAAGTGACTCTGTCCTCCCTGATGCAGTCTCTCACCGTCTCCTCTGCCCAGGACACTCTGGCCCCCGGATGGTCGCTTGGCTGCCCTCTTTGCCCCACGCAGAATTCCACACACATGGCGCCTCCCGGCTCTCACTGCCCCTCTGGCCTGCTACCCACTGTCACCCTCAGGTTCCTACCTGACATCGTTTTCTTTGTATTATTACTCATTCAATGACATGCCATTGTCTGTCTCTCTCTCTAGAATTCAGAGTCATGACGTGGTGGAGGGGTGTCTATTTAATTCACTGTTGTATCCCAGCCCTAAAATACAACCTTGCACATCGTGAGAACTCAGTAAACATTGCCAAGTGAACGGCCTCCCCTCCCAGTGGCGTGGAGTATGCAGAGACTGAAATGAAGGCTCGCGTGCTAGTAGTTCATGGAGGAGTGTGATCCAAGAGGGCAGTGAGCAATGCCAGAAAGGAGAGAGAACCAATGCAAAAGTACGTTACTGCACCTGCTTCACCTGCTGTTGCTACGGTCGCTGGTTGCTCAACCCGAGGCATTCCCCAGGAGCCTGTGAATGTATCCCTGTTAATCCTACCTTTGTCCATCAGCTACCACCCTCCACTGGACATAGAGTCATCCCGCAAACTCCAGTAACGTGCACAACTTGCTCGCTAGGCATGACCATGATAGGAGTCACTCCTACTTCCGGGCTTGCCCTTGAACCCATGAATTCCAACTACTGAGGACACAGCCCCATACAGTGGCCGTCAGCTCAGTGCCTGCACCACACGCTGGGAGACAGGGTCCCAATTCCACTTGGTGTTGCCCCTGAGTTGACACCTTAGCAGAGTCTTTAACGAGATGCTCCAGCATTCCCTTGGGCTAATAGCTCCAGGCTGATGGAGTATATACATCTATCATAAGATTGGTAGATCTCATGAGCATCTGCGCAATGTAGTATTAATATCTCCCCGATTGTAAAATACATCCTCGGTCCAGGGCACATGGCAATATCTTGGTGACAGATTCTGTCAGCCCTTTGATTGATGCTGGCAGAGCTCCGTGAGCAGAGAAGGCAAACTCCTCTAGAGTAATGTCAGTTCCAGAAAAGACGATTGCTACCCCTTCGGACTAGAAGGGGTTCAGTGCAATCAGCTTGCCACTAAGCGGTTGGTTGGTGCCCTGAAAGAATGGGGCTTTATTAAAGTTCTGTCTGTCTCCTCTGCTGAAAGGTTGCGCAGACCACCATGACCTGCAGAATGCCAAGATGATTACGGTGCCGGTGGAGCATCCTCTTTGGAGGAAAGGAGAGTTTGCGTAGATCTGGAGCAAGACTGTGAATGTGTACTGCTGTCCTTTCCATCCAGTGACAAATTGCTTTTTATCCTCCTTTCTACTTGGGCTGGAAAAGAACACATTTGCTAGACCAATACCTGCACGCCATCTGGCTTCCACTCTGGTCAGGTGGAGAAGTAACTGCACCAGAGTAACTTTCTCCCATAAACAACTATAAAAATGGGGTGGAGGATAGGAAGCAACTGAGTTAGAGCATTGAATGGCACGCAGAGAAGGCTGTGGTCCCTGAGAGGAGGAACACTCCGATGTGAGCCCACAATTGCCCTGCCTCTCTGCCTAAGGGAAATGTCTCGACTATGGTGCAGCAGGCTGGCACAAAAGCAGAGTGTGGCACTCTTACTGAGCTGAGGAGGCTGCCAACATAGCTGGAACCCGTGAGCTGGGCACCTGAGAGGAAGGAGCTGTGCCAAGCAGGGGCACCTCAGAAGTTTGTTCAGAGGTCACCGGCAAGTACTTGACCAAAGGTAGGGCTGTGCATATGTGGGAAAGGATTGCATAAGAATTAGCAGAGAACAGCTGCCATGGAGGTGAGAGGAAACACAGTGCTGAGACAGGCTGGGATTCCAGCTCCTCCAGAGGGCGTGGTTTCATTTATATCAGAGAATACCAGGCATAAGAGACATCATAAAAGTGATG
This sequence comes from Indri indri, assembly GCA_004363605.1. Classification (NCBI taxonomy): domain Eukaryota; kingdom Metazoa; phylum Chordata; class Mammalia; order Primates; family Indriidae; genus Indri; species Indri indri. The sequence continues at coordinate 23,716 of RJWJ010003342.1, forward strand.
CCTTAAGAGTAAGGACCATAACCTACAGTAAGGTCTATATATTCCAACAAAGCCTCAAACTGTTAGGCTGAACTCAGAGGCTAGTGGGAGGTTCCATGGGAACTTTCCCTTTAAACTGGCCCCACTCCTTTGAGGGCCCACCCAAACTCTGCCCCTTTGAGGGCCTGCCCAAACCCGCCTATAAAAGCCCTAGACACCCACCATTTCGGAGCTGATACCATCTTGAACTCAGCCTGTCTGTATGCAGATGTTAAAATAAACTTTCTTTTCCTTCATCTTGGCCACGTGCATTCCTCCCCTGGCATTTCTAGCACAAACTAAGCCTCAAAAAGGGTATTTCGTATGGCTGGAAGGCAGGATTTGGAGGATAAATTAAATCAACTTAGAGCAGCATGGGAAGCACCAGATCCCAGCCTACGCAAGTTCCCATTATCGGTCAGAATCAAACAGCCCAATAGAAGAAAGATCAACAGTACTCACAGGTGAATAGCAGAATTCTAAATCTCTATCCTGTGTCTTATACAAGGTCCAGAATATAATAGAAAAAAATTTTAGACAAGCAAAGCAACAGGAAAATGTGACCCATACTCAAGGAAAAAAGCAGTCAATTTAAACTGACACTGAGATGGCCCAGATGTGGACTTAGCAGAAAATTTTTATTATAAATATGTTCAAAGACTTAAAGGAAAATATGAACTTAATGAGTGAATGGATAGAGAATCCACTGAAACTTGAAAAGAGAACCAAATGGAAATTCTAGAACCCAAAAGCACAAAACAAATAAAAAAGTAACTGGATTGACTTAAAAGAAGATTGGAAATGACAAAAGAAATCATCTGCAAACCGAGCAATAGAAGCTATCAATCTAAAAACAGAGCTCAAAAAAGAAATTAAGAGAAAAGTAACAGACCCTTAGGTATCCAAAGAACAAAATCAAATGGCCCAGCATATGTGTAATCATAGTCCCCCATGGAAAAAAGAGTGCTGACAAGACAGAAAAAAGTTTGAAGAAATAAGGCAAAAGATTTCCCAAAGTTGATGGAAATTATCAACTTATAGATCCACATAACTCAGTGAACCCCAAACAGGACAATTAACAAGAAAAACCACACCTAGGCACATCACAGTAAAACTGCTGAAAACCAAAGATAAAGAGAAAATCCTGAAAGCATCCAGGGAACAAAGGTACATCACATACAGGGAAACAAAGACACAGATGACAGCTGATGTCTCATCAGAGACAATAGCAATCGGAAGAAAGTGGGAAGAAAGATTTAAAGTGTCAAAAGAAAAGAATTATCAAATCAGAATTCTATATTCAGTGACAATACCCTCCAAAAACAAGAGTGAAGAAAGCATGAAATAAAGACATTTTCAGACCAATAAGACCTGAGAGAATTTATCAACAGTAGATCTACACTATTAGGATGTTCTACAGGTTGAAGGAAAATCATACCAATTGGAAATGAGAATCGGCAAAAAGGAATGAATTTGTCTAACCTGGTAACTAAGTGGGTAAATATGCACGTGCCAAATGCCAGAATGTGTCGGTCTGCTCCAGTAGACTCACCACATCTGGCACAGCAGCTGCAGTGGGGGTCAAGTTTACCTGGTTACGTTTACAACAGCATCATACACCATGAGCCGTCTGGTTTCAGGGGCCAGCCAGGTGAATGGAACGATAAAGACATGGGGAAGCATCGTTCCGTAACTGAAGTTATTTGTGATGGTTCTAACCCTCTGTAGTTCCTCCAAGCCTGTAGTATTGTTTCTGATTTACTATCTGAGCAGGAGGTGACAGTTTCAGGAGCTTCCACTTGGCTCTTCCCACTTAATGGCATTCTTCCCACAAGTCATGGAATCAAAGCAAGGGTCCTGCCAACTCTAAAGTCTAGCTACTACAATTACACAATAAGGGACCAGGGAAATGACCACAAGGTGAGTCCTTGGATTGACTGGCTCCACCTTGAGAAGGCCTTGTGGAAGAACTCCATGTATCACTGGGTCCTCGTAACCCCCAGTGTAACCAGAACCCTGGTTCTCCCTCTGGTACATACTGACCAGCTCTTGCTTTCCTCACTGGGTGGCCTACTTCCTCTCAGTGCAGAGAATGTATTTCTCCACCTGGGCTGTGCAGAGAGCCAACCCTAGCTACCAGCCGTACCAGCATGAACACATACTGAGGTGGTGGAGACACGTATTGAGAAGGACAAGTGCCACATGACACACCTGCCACCAGTGAGGCTTTGTGGATTGGTGGGATCGCTAGGCAAAGGGGGAACCTCTCCTCTGCCAAGGGGATGAGGAGATTGCTTCTGCTGATGTGGAGAGTCCAGGAGAATCTGGAGGTGCAGGATTTTTAGGCTCATCCACCTAAATGTCCCCATCTTGGATCTCAGAGTCCCACTACTCTTTTCCTTTCAGGACCCTAACATGGACAAAGATCTGAGCATTCCGCCTCCTTTGCAGCTCTGCCACTCTTACAGTCAGATCCTGGGCCTGATTTTCAGTACAGTCTGCTGCACAGGAAATGAAAAGCTCTAAATGCTGCCAGAGACCCCCTGGCTTCCACAGCTTCACCTGAATTGAGAGATTGCTGCTCTAAACATATCACTTTCTTTTTCAAGCCTCCCAGGGCCATTTAACACAAGGCAGCCCATGCCAAGCTATTCAAGTGCCCCGGCCCTGCACAGCCCAATGCCTTCTTTTCCGTGTGCACCTCACCCCAGGTAAGCACAGGTGGCCCTTGCCATGGCCTTGGCAACATGTGCCAGGATCATCAGGCCACCACGAATGGGGTCCTCATTGATGGCTGATTAGTGAGCGATCCAACATCAAGGTCCCATCCTGGGCCTCTGCTTTCAGAGGCTATTCTTGTCCCAATTGTCTTAGCCAGATGCTCTTAGCAAAGCCAATACTTTGAAATAAAGACTTGACTACAAAGGGTTGGTCGGGAAGTGAGAACCAGCGAGCAGCGAGCAGGGGAAGGGGGAGCAAAGCAGGGGAGGGGGAAAAGCTGACTCGAGCTGTGTTATTTGTGTGGCCTCCAAACACTTGCCCTTTCAAAGCAATAAACATCTGCTGGCTAAATGGAGAAACAGTGACGGTGGTCACATCTTAATTGCAAAGCAGTGAACTAAGGCAATTGCCTACATTTTAAATTCAGGACCAAACTTTAGGCTGATAGTGAGGTGGAAGAGTTTGGGATGGGAATTATTCTCATCCTTGCTCACATTCCTTGAATTTGAGGAGCAGGTGAAGTCCTACCCCTGTGTAAGTGTGACATTGACTTCACTTGTGATTCCATACTTGTGAGCCCTCCAGAACACTACGTACTTTATTTTACCTAACTGAGGATGGGAAATTAACATTGTCAGATGACATGCTGCCCATATCATAAATAAAAATACTCAGATCTAAGGACATGCACGTATGCATTGGAAGTTCTGAAGTTCAAACTGGAGTCTGCCTCATTCCAAAGCCCCCGCCTTGCCCCCTAATAGACCATGCCCAGAATTTTGTTCTAAGAATCCAGGGACCATCAGCCCGAACGGGCCCCAAATTATCTGAAGAATAATTCAGGCGGGGAAAGTGAGATTCAGAGTGGTTTATGGGAAAATGTCCCTTAAGTCAGTGGATTAATCCGAGTCTGAAATCACACGGGAGCCCACTGGAACTACACTCTGGCCTCTGTGGCAGGAAGGTGTCTTTTTCTAAGTGGCTGTTTTCTAGAGTGTAAGCACAGCTTTTTTTCCTTCTTCTACTGTATTCTGTGGGATTTTCCTCTTTGGCTGTACTATTTGCTGAAAATATATATTTTGATAAGAAAAATTTGGACATCTGGGGCAGGGGGAAATTGTGACCATGTCCTCCACATATTACAACCACGTAGAATCATCTGGATGCTTCTGATTTCAGGGCTCAGATTTGCATCTTTCATTCAGTGGGGAGGAAAAGAACAAAACCAGGGCAGGGGCTCTGAGCCTTTTCTGCAACTTAGACCTTCTGGCAGACTTATAAATCTATGGTCCCCTTCCCTGGACTAATACTTACATGTGCAAAACATAAAATATACAGGATTACAAAGGAAACAAATTACACTGAAATCAGTTAACCAAATATTCTTTTAAAAAATAAATTTATAATATAGAAACTGCCCTTGCTTTATTGACGCATACAGTAAGCCCGGCAGCGGGTCCAGTAACTTCCACGACTTTGAAGGTGGACCAGCATGAACATTTCGAGATACCTGCAACAGTTGTAATGCAATTTGAAAATATCCATGATTTCTATTAGTGACAAAGCCGCACGCCCGCTCTTATGAGTGCCGTTCCTTGCCTGCCTTCAAGTGCCAAATTGCAATTAGAGGTCAGTGAAGATGAAGATGTAACATCTTCCCCCTCCAAGTTCAGAGACCCCAGGTTAGGAACACATGACCTAGAGCGTCCATGTGTTGGGAAATTGACGCCTGGCTGCCATCGTGTTAGCAAGTTGCGGTGGCAAAATGATCGTCAACATCCTGCATTCTTGGTCCTCAGGGGAAATTCCTTTTCCTGCTGGCGAGATACGGAAACAGAAAGCTGTGTTCCTGGGACAAAGCCGTACCTGACTGATGGAGGCTTTAGTTTAGCATCATGGAAATGGCACCACGGGTAGTTGTGTTGGGATATTGAGTCCCTTTCCTAGACAGTGCTAACAGAGGTCAACTTTACACGTAGAAGACAGCTTTGCTCCAAGGGAAGGACGCACAACCAGTGAGATGTGCTGCCTTCCTTAAGAGGGCCAGCATTTTACTCTCTAAGGGAATGTGATGGTCCCGAGTGGGCTGGGAAGGGGCAGCCAGTCCTGGCTGGGAGCCTGGCCTCCTACTGCAGGGCCAGAGCCCCTCCCCACCCCAGCAGTGGTTTGGCTTTCAGCACTGTCTACACCACAAAAGTCTGCCCTGCATAGAACCTTGGGAGTGCCCTCAGCATCCCTGGAACAAAACCCAGTAGTTCTTCCAGCTGTCTCCACTCTGGCCCTGCCCACTCCATGAAGTCACTCTTCTCCTCCCATCCCCCCCACACACCCTCCCCACCTTCCTCTCCAGGGAACTATTACGCTCCTATAAGTGCCAACCGCCTTGGCTGGGACATCTCCCCCACACCCCAAAACCACACTGCGCTCTGCTCTGAACCTTTCCCTCTGTCCCTGGAGCACAGCTGGCTGTTGGACTGTGATGGTTTGTGCACAGTGGATGTAGGTGGAGGCCCCATCCCACTGGAAGCTCCTTGTGGGGAGGACAAGGGTGGTATCCAACCCTGCCCCATGCAGGATGCAGGAAGATGCTCTCAGATGAGTGCCTGACCGCAGGTGCTGGGCCGCTGTGGAAGAAGGGGAGAAGAGACGGGGGTGGGGGGGGCATTGGAAGGGCCCCTGGGTGAAGAGAGAGGGCAGCGGGCATGCAATTGCCCCTCTGTGGTCTCAGGTGGACGGAAGGGCCCGAGAATGGACCTCTCTCTCTACTTTTAACTGCTCGAAGCTATGAAAGCCGCCAACATTTTCTTTATAAAAGCCATTTTGACCATGCCTCTTCCAAAGTGCAGGGCGAGGGCTGGAGCGGGCAGGGCAGCCCATTGACAAACGGAAACTTTGCCGCGGAGGGAGGCTGCCCTGCGGTCTGCTGACCAAAACAAGCCCATCTGCAAATTGGCAGGTGGAATTTGCCCTGTGAAGATAAAAGGCTTGATTTGGGAATGTTTTAAAATGTTATTTAAATGTTTTTATTGAGTGCAAAAACAAGAGAGGGAAAAAAAATAAAGTTAATAAAAATTTTACTGAATCAAGTTAGAAACAATGGTAGTATTTTAAAGCAACCACTTCCACTGAGGTTTTTAAAACAGACTTTTACGAGCTGTTTCTCTTTTTTTTTTCTCTCTCTTTTTTTAAACCTTGCTCACTGCAAAGCCTTCTAAATTACTGCTAACCACATTATTTTCAATTCCTGAACCATGATTTTTCCCTGCGCCGGGGGAGGCTCCATCTCCCAATTTACAGAAGGGCAGGCCAGTTTCCCTACCGGGGCTTCTGCAATTTGACTCCAAGATTCGTTAATGAGTCTGCCATTTAATGTTAAAGCCATTTAATGGTAACCAAATTCCCAAGGGATCCCGCAGGTCTTTGATGGAAGACCCAGGCCGTTAGCCTGCTAATTGCTCCGTGGTCCATCTCCCCAGCTCTCCCACACCCATAACCCAAAAACGGTGCAGATGGAGGGAGGGGACTACGGCGATGGGGCCTTTGAGCCTAACAGGAGATGCCGCTCCAGGGAAAGACGGCCCATCCCTTGCAAATGAGACCACCATTGCAGTAAACAGGAGACAAGGAGGATTGGGTTTTTCAGACGTCGAGCTGGAAACATTTGGTAAATTTTGTAAAAAAGCACGCTGCCAAACCGAAAAGGTGGCCGATGCAGGTAAGTCAGGAACACGAGCAGAGGCATAGCTCCTGCCCCAGGAGCCCTGGGCCTGGGAGGGGGTCCCAGCCGCCGACCCGGAAGCTGAGCAGTCTCCCACCTCTGGACGCTCGTCCTGGGTGCCTGGGGACCTGGCAGCTGCAAAGGAGGCTGGGCCACGCAGGGGCAGGGAGGCCTGGGGGAGCCTGGACTCTGGACCAGGAGCCTGTGGACATGCAGCAGGGCCCGGCTCCGACTCTCAGACGCAGCCAGTAGAGTGGCCCAGGGAGGGGAAGTTAAGGGGAGTTAGCCCTGGGGGAGGGACTTCAGGGTCCCTGCTCCCCCAACCCTTGGAGCCAAAGAAATGGAAAAGTGCTTGTCCTCATCTTCCCCAGCTGTGGGCCAGCGGCCGGCGCCTCCCAGCCTGTCCTGCCAGGTGGACCCACGGGAGGCAGAACCTTCACCCATCTTCTGTCCTTGGCCTCGGCCTCGGCATAAGCCCCAGGTGTGTTTGCAGGTGCCCCGGAGAGGAACGTGGGGATCGGAGGTGTCCAGGTGGGAGACATCCACCCAGGGGCGGGTGGTTGGTGTCAAGATGGGGTTTAAAGCCCTGAGCTAAATGGGATCATCGAGGCAGCGCACATCCATGGAAGAAAGACCAGGCTCCAGGACGATCCAGGGAGCGACGTGAGTTAGCACTCTCCGAGCTGCACAGAAATCCAGTGGGTTTACACAATTCTGGGGTGGGAGAGAGGCCACTGGTCTCTGGTCCGTCTGGGTTGCCCCACCCAGCCATGCCAGGTGTGAGCTCAGGGATCCTTGGACATGAAACCCCCACAACACTCCCTTCTCCTGCCCACCTCTCAGGGACCTGCCTCTCTTCTGGGTGCTGTGGGGAGCAAAGCGAGGCTCCCCCGCCCACTTTAAGAATGCATTCCCTTTCCTGAAGGACCGGCTTGCCCCCAGGTCCAGCCACATTTAGTTCCGGCCACTCTTCCCGGGGCCCCCCTGCAAACCCTGGAGCCTCCCCTGCATCTGGAGAAATTTCAGCCCTTTTCTTAAAAGAAGAGTGCTTAACCCTTCCCTGGAGGCCAGAGAAGCCCCAGTCCTCTCACCCCAAGGACTTGCTGGCCCTCTGGAAGGAGAAGTGGAGAAGGGAAAAAATAGCCCCATTTTCTTTGGACTCTTCCAGAACAGCAAGAACACAGATTATTGTCACAATATATTAACCTTCCGCGTATGTTTTTCAGCCTTTCCCAAATCACGGAAAATTAGTGTCCTTCAAGGAACAAATAATCCTTCCATTAAATCAACTATTATAAAAATAAACAAAAATAGGGGACACCATAGGGACATGGCACAAATAGAGCTTTGAGTCAAACCGAGAAGAACAGTGAAAACTGACAGGCTAGTCTGCATCATGGACACAGACTCGGAAATCCAAACACAGCTCGGAAAACTAGCAAGTTCATGGAAGTCTGGCGTTTAATGAACAGTAACAGGCCAATGTCAGTCTCTTAGCTTCAACAAATGTACTGTGGCCAGGTAAGGTGTTAACAATAGGAGGAACTGGGTGGGGGTATATGGGAACCCTCTGTTCTACCAAAAATTATTCCAAAGCAAAAGTTTATTTTAAAAACTCCACATACAAACAGAGACTCTCCCCACTTAAAAAAAAAAAAGTCTCTCTCGGAACCAAGAAAGATTTACCTCAAGAACACACTGGTGGCATTAAAGCAGGAAAATTATTTACATGATTTATAATATTAGCATGAGAAATAGTAAGAGGTCCTCTATCTCAATAAATATCAAGGAAGCATTTAAAAAAATTCACTATCTAAAAATGTGTATGAAGCATGAGTGGATTGATAAAATGTATATGTATACCATGGAGTACTACTCAACTACGAAAAACAATGGTGATTTAGCACCTCTTGTATTATCCAAGACGGAGCTTGAGCCCATCCTTCAAAGTGAGGTATCACAACAATGGAAAAACAAGCACCACACGTACTCGCCATCAATTTGGTACTAACCGATCAACACTAAGGCGCTCACATGGTAGTAATATTCACTGGGTGCCAGGCGGGGGGCGGTAAACTTACGGGTGCGGAGAGCACTGTATGGGGGAACGGGGTGCCTGTAGCCCTGGCTTGGGTGAGGCAAAGGCATTACATGTAACCAAAATGTTTGTACTCCCATAATACTCTGAAATAAAAACAATGTATAGCATTTTACCAGCTAAAAAAACAAAAATGTGTATGACAGATTTTATCTCAATATTATAAAGATTATCGATTTAAAACCAAGAGCCAATATTGCTTAAGGAATACAAATTCATTCTCTTTAAAATCTAGACCATCCCGACGGGCTGCCCTTTGTCCAGTTACCACTCCTATTTTAACATAAAACTAGACATATTGGTGAAAGCTGTCTAATAAGAAAAAGCAATGACATAAAAATATTGAAGACATGAAACTATCGGCTCTGTGGTAGTCATGACTATAAACCCAGCAAAGCAACCGAAGTACGAGGAAATTATTTCCAGAAGACAGAGGACATAAGAGAACAATTTAGCCAGCTCTGTCTTCCGTGAATATCATGCAACTAGGAAACGCACGTGAAACAAAAGAGACTCCAAGAGCGATAAAAAATAAAATAATTGAGTGTCCATTTACTTGGGGACACAAAACGCTTATTCAAAGGCCCCTATGAGACCCTAAGAGAAGAAATAAAGGAAGGTAAATAAAAAACAGAGCGTTGCCTGCTTCCTGGGAGAAGCCGCACAACGAGGACTCACAGCTGGGCACTGCCAGGTGAGAGATGACGGTTAAATATTCAGAAAAATCTCCAACCATTTGTTAAATCACAGATAGCTGGAAATTGGTCACAGTATTTACACCACAGAAATCGGCAAACGGTACAAATCTGGGCTTTTTATTCCTGCAAACCATCAAATTTAGTAAAGGCCAGATGATTTTTTTGTTGGTACTTTTAGGAATATAATAAATTGATTGTGAAATTCTAAAATTCCTCTTGAAGAAGTAAAAAGAAAGTACCATAAAGAGGGAGAAGCAGGTGTGCGCATGTGTGTACGTGTATCTGTGCATGCGTGTGCATGTTGCGTGTTGAGATAATGACACGGCAGTCCCCTTTACCCAAGGTGTTGCTCTTCTTGGCTTCAGTTACCCAAATCAACCAAGATCTGAAAGTGTTAAGATACTTTGAGAGATTCCACATTCACATAAACTTTTTACAGTATATTGTTGCTCTTCTATTTTATCATTAGTTAGTGTTGTTAATCTCTTACTGTGCCTAATTTGTCAATTAAACTTCAGCATGGCATGTATGTATAGGAAAAAAACACAGAATTCAGCACTGTCGGTGGTTTCCAACATCCCTCCCCTGGGGGTCTCAGAACGTGTCCCCGACCCATAACAGGGGACGACTGCATTCAGCTCACCTCATTAGCCTTAAGAACATTACAAAGCCGCGGTCACTAAATTGTGTGGTTTAGGATTTGGAAGTAGAAAAGTCAACCAGAAGCAGATTCAAACTATCACAGGAACCTAACACACAGCAGACCCATAAAATCACAGGGCGAATACTTCCCCGACATGTTCTGGGGCACCACACTTTTCTCTGTCCTCTGGAGTCCCCTCTGTTAAATGGGGGTGACGGCAGTGACGGTATCCCTAGGTGGGGTGATGAGCTTGAGCTCAGGCAAACCAACAGGCAGGTGCAGCTCTCAGGGAGAGCGCAGCGCCTGTCAGATACCAGATTAACCTAAAAATGAAGCATAAATATTCGAAACACTATTATCATAAAAGTATTTACCATATTCTTTTAAATTTTTAGTTAGAATTTTGAGGCGTAACTGACAGATAAAAACTGTGTATATTTATGGTGTGTGACATGGCGTTTTGATGTACAGGTATATTGTGGAATGACCGCGGCACTCAGGCTAATTAACATACCCGTCACCTTGCGGAGCTGCCTCTTTTTCTTTCATGGTAGGGACATCTGTGATCCGCTCTCGTAGCAACTTTCAACCACGTGACACGTCACTGTTAACTACAGTCACCACACTGGACGGTTGAGCTGCAGAACTTCTTCGTCCTGTGAAACAATTTTTTAACTTCTTGTATATAAACATTGAGAAATGTCTAAAAAGATCTCAAAAAAATATTACCAGTGTTTCTGAGTATTGGGATTGCAGGTGACTTTTCCTCTTATTTTTGATTATTTTTATTCTTTCTTTCTATAATAAACATGTATTGTTTATGTGATGAGAAAACAAACTTTTAATTTTTTTTCAGACTTGTTTGAAACAATTCTGACTAAAGAAATGGAAATGCCTTGTCGGAGACAAGATGGAGGGGTTTGAATATGTTAAAAAAAATTGCAAACCTCTTAGAAAATCCTATGCGCGATAAAACGCAAAAACAACAGCAGCACTGGAAATGTGTAATAAAAATAAATAAAAAGGTAACTCTCCACATATATGCAGCATCGCTATAAAATATGCAAGCACAATATGCAGTTTCAGGTTAATAAGTGATCACAGAAGAAGAAAATGCAATTTCTATGAAAGAAAATTTAGGTAACAACTCATCACGTGGCAAACTGCAAACCTTCACTAGCAATTAAAGAACTAAAACTCAAAATGACACCAAAGTATTACAGACACCTGTTTACCAGCTGAAAGAAACAAAGTAAGACTCTATGCTGTGGGGGCCAAGGGAAGACATTAGGTTTCCACATTGCTGGAGGTGCCTGACACAATTTGGTGATAGTATTCTGACAGCCCTTTTTGTCTTATTGAGGAAAACAGACAAACTATTTATACTTTTATGTCACTCAGGAAAATGTATTTTGGGACAGTGTTTCCCAAGCAATATTTCTGGAACACTTCCAAAGGATATTAATAGAAATATCCATTAATAGTCTGATTAACAGTTTGATTGCAAACAAGCATGTTTCAATATTGCAGAACTTGTCCGTGCCTTTTACACACTAATGTATGTGAATCTCTAAAGGCATACAGGATTTACCCAATTAATTTGACTTCAGAATCTTTTAATGATAATTTTATAACTAGGCTGTTGGCAATCAGATTGGGAATAAGAAAAGTATTTTGTATAAAGATGTTAAGGGGAAAAGTGAAAACTTTTCAACAACCTAGATTCTCCCCAGCACAGGAAAGTTCATCCAAATCATTTGTGTTTGTTAACAGTCCTTTAAGTATAAATTTCCTCTCATTTGCCAGTTAGATAAGCAGACTTTTTAGACTTTGTATTGAAGTCATTAAGCAAGCAGATGAACAGGAACAGATCCCTGTGGCTTTCCACTAGAGACCCATTTCCTTGGTGGCTACTGCTCAGTGGTCCCTGTTTAATGAGAAAAATCCACTGGACTCCATTATCATCTAGCCCAGAGATGTTATCAAAAGTCACATGCCAAACCGGAAAGTATACTTAGTACTGGACGTTTGCGTATCTCTGCTAACCTTTAGAAAGGGGAAGAACTGGAGTCCAGTTCCCCATCAATGATGTCAGCTCAGCTAACTGACCCCGATTAGATCTTAGTTAAAGTTAGGATCAGGCATTTGCACTGTATAAACTCATTCATGTCTTATTCACTCATATTCTGTTGGTTTGTTGGCCTTCAATTTCCCGGTAGGTATTCCTGTTCAAAAACTTCCAATCTTGGCCGGGCGCGGTGGCTCACACCTGTAAGCCTGGCACTCTGGGAGGCCAAGGCGGGTGGATCACTCAAGGTCAGGAGTTCGAGACCAGCATGAGCAAGAACGAGACCCCGTCTCTACTAAAAATAGAAAGAAATTATCTGGACAACTAAAAATACACATATGTGTGTGTGTGTGTGTGTGTGTGTGTGTGTGTGTGTATAAAAATAAAAATTAGCCGAGCATGGTGGTGCATGCCTGTAGTCCCAGCTACTCGGGAGGCTGAGGCAGGAGGATCGCTTGAGCCCAGGAGTTTGAGGTGGCTGTGAGCTAGGCTGATGCCACGGCACTCTATCATAGGCAACAGAGCCAGATTCTGTCTCAAAAAAAAAAAACACAAAACTTCCAATCTTCTCCCAGCCGAACAGAGAGGAAGTGGGAATGCAGCCCACACGGGTCACATTGGGTTGGGAGGAGCTGAACCAAAGAAATAGCAATACAAAACCAGAGCCTCAAAGACTATGGGCTCCAACGTGCCGCACATGTTCCTAAGTTCAACATGCGGAATGCAGGCCCCGGGGGGACCCTGCAGGGAGAGAGAGAGAAGGATCCACGGCTGTGGACACTGATCCCCCCCCAACCCACGCTACCCTCTCTGACCCTGTCCTGCCACTTCCAGCCCCTCCCTCCCAAGTTTCCACATTTGAAACACAGTTTCTCTGTCTTCTCAGTTGTCTTCTGATCTTGGTGATTTAGGAACCAAGAGAAATGTGCAAAAGTGGTCACTAGTCAAAAGGAACCCATATGTTCCTGGTTCCTAGCAACATTCAAATGACTCTGACCACCAGGAAGATTTCTTGCAGCAAACATTCTACTCGAATGGCCAGCCCTCTTCAAGCCAAGAACATGTCTTTTAACCTGTCCATTCCTGCATTCCTTGGTCCAGCATCTCTATGCAAAGCCCCTGCAGTGTGCAAGACCCCAGGGTGGGATACCTGTGTCTCCCCTCCTGCCTCAAAAGCCTCTGGTCTAGGAATGGATGATATCCAACACCAACATCTAACAAAAATGAAACTCCATAGCAGGGTGCATTTAGAACTAGATGATAAACAAGACCAACAACTTCTACTTCCAAATTCCCAAAGCCGGCTGTGACGGGGCTCGACTCAACTGCCTTTGAAGACTCTCCTTCCCGGCCTGCACCAGCCTCAGGAGCCGAGTGTCTGCTGCCCTGGCTTTGATGACTGCTCGTGGTGGCTGTCCGTTCTGTCTGGTCACAAGCAGAGGTTTGCAAGGTTATCACATTAACACTGCCTGATCTCTGGCATCCAAATTACAGGCTAAAGCCACAAAATTGTCTCCCAATCAGAGACCTCTTGCTGAACGCCCCCACAAACACCAACTCCCCTTAATCAGAGTCGAGTGGATATGCCCACGAACTCTGCAACGGGGAGCTCGCTGATTTTTCCAATTTCGCAAAGTACCTTGGTGGTCTCCCTCTAATTTTCCTTTTCATGTTCTTTTGAGGAGGTTTTGCGTATTTCGAGTCAGGGTTCTATGGCAAAAAGAACCCAATGGCAACAAGAACAAAATGCAGCCGGTGGTGGTGGCGGAGCTGCCTGCTGGGCTGTGCGGGGCCAGGCCTCCCTGGGGGTCTGGCTCTCACCCACCCTGGTGCAAGAGACGGGACGCCTTCTCGGTTGGAGGGGGGGCCTTCAAGGCCACGATCTCCCTGTTTTTCCAGGGCTCCGAACGAGCTGCCTTTGCGGACACACCCTCTGCCTCCCTGCATGCCGCGTCCACTTCCAAACTCAGAGCCGGTCCCACCTCCTCCAAAGTGAAGTCTTCCCTGAGCTGCCAGCCTCTCGGGATCCCTCCCATTCCTGGGCCCCAGGAGATACCAGGATGGCGGTGGAAGGGGAGGGTGGCCACAGACTCTAGGGAAAACCACTCTTACGCCCAAGACGACCTGGCGGCAGTGGGGGGCGCAGTGCACAGCCGACTGCAGAGCCAACTTTGTGAGGGGCTGGACTGCAGCCGTGTCGTGTTGAAGGCCCAGGCGCCACGCGCTTGGGGGCAGGGGAACCACTGCACCTGCAGCCGAGAGCCAAGGGTAGGAGTGGGGCAGTGACGGCCTAGCTGGCGTTTGAGCAGGAGTTTTATGTAGGGAGGAAAATTTGACTCGGGTGAAGAGGGTCTTGGAAGTTCAGGTAGTGATTTTAGAATGTCTTCGGGGACCCTGGGGAGCCACAGAAGGTGCTGGAGCACAGAGCGGCATCGTGAGATAAGTCCTCAGGTGTGGCCCGCAGGTGAGTGAGTGGGAAAGGGGAGCGAGTACACAAAGCAGTTTCATAGCCCTGACTCTGGCCCAGGGGCGGTTTTAACAGCAGCTAACGCCGTATCGGCACCTGCCGTGTGCCCGGCTCTGGGTTGGGAGGCGCTTTACAGGCATTAACTTATTAAATCTTCCCATTACTACTGCCTTCTCTTGACAAAGAAGTAAAACGAGGCACATGGAGAAAGTGACCAGCCCAAGGCCACATAGCCAGCAAGAGGCAGAGCTGAGACTGGAACCAGGCGAGCTGGCCCCAGACCCCACACGTTTTGTCACTGTGCTGCCTGGCTTGGAGGGCTGTGATCCACCACAGAAACCAGGTGGGCAGGAGGATAGACCCATACATGCAAGGATCGAATCCTGAACTACAAATATGCCTCTCCTTTTGCACTAGCTATCTATTGCTGCAATAACAAATTATCCCAAACGTACGGGTTTAAAGCAACATCCATTTACTATCATGTCATTGATGTGAGTTAAGAATCAAGGCGGGTATAGCTGGGTCCTCTGGCTCAAGGTGGCTCACAAACCTGCAACCAGGGTGTCTCTGGGCCTGCAGCCATCTCCGAGACTGACTCTCAGGCTCACCTGCGTGGCTGATGGCAGACCACAGCGCCTGTCGGCTGGAGACATCAGTTCCTTGCCAGGTGGACCCCGGCACAGGACAACTCACAACGTAGCAGCTGCTTCTCCAGGGGCAAGGGCTCCAAGAGGGCCAGCAAGGCAGACGTCACAGTCTTCCAGTCTTTCCATAATCTCGTCTCAGGAGGGATGTCAGCTCATCACTTTTCCTGAGAAGAGTCACAGTCCTACCCCTACTCCACGGGTCGGGATTACACAGAAGACAGGCCCACCGGGGGTCATTGCAGAGACTGTCTATGATGTTTAAAATTAGACCTTATTTTCAACTTCTTTTTCTTCTGATAAAAAATACATGCCGATCATTGAAAAACAGAAGACACAAAAAGTGCAGAATAACAATCCTCCCACTTTTATATCTCCTCTTTCATCGTTAACACGCGTTGGACCACTTTGTTCCTTGCTGCTGTCATTTCCAATGCTGGGTCCTACTTCAACCCTTATCGCTGGGACTTTTCTCTTTGTCTGGGTGCTCTGGCCTCATGTAGACCCCACGCTCCCATAAGCGCCTCAGTTCTTACATTTACGACCACGGCTCTACTGTCCCTGCTGTTAACACAGACAACTGCCCACGCTCCTAGCCAGGGTCCCTCCACCTGTGCGCGGGGCCAGGCCCCACCCCCACCCCCAGCCTCCTCACGGACTTCACAATGGTCACTTCTGTGCTGCATCAACACTTCCACTTTCTACTGGACTGTTCCCATCAGCAAACATGCAAGCTGCCATTTCTCCCATTGAAAAGAAAATAAAAACCCTCCTGTGACCCATTCCCCCTCCAGCTTCCTTCGCTTTGCAGCAAAGCTGATTTATCCCCTGGCAGCTCTGCTCTCAGACCCCCTGCTTCTCCCTGCAAATCCCGACCACACTAGGGGCTACTATCACTTTGCCATTGACAATATCTCTGTCCCTCCTCTGTTCTTACTCTATTCTGCACGACACCACAACCCAATGTGGTATGCAGAGACCAGCCTCACGGAGGGCTGGGAGACCTAAAGGAATCACAGCGTAGGAGGGAAAGGGTTAAACTGCACAACTTGGGGTGCTGCCCATCATCTCAGGAGGCGCCACGGGAAATTCAGCCGTTCACAGGGTCCCCCCATCCCCGTGCCCTAAAGCCCGGTGTGGGCAATTGCAAATCTCCACCTCTCATCTAGAGCATCCCCTTTTTCAAGCCTCTCGCCCTTGCAATCTCTGCCTATCTTTAAGGAAACCTTCCCCACTGCCAACAGCAATAATGCAAAGTGGCTTAAACGAGGTACAAGTCTACTTTTCTCTCTCATGTACAAGACTTGCTATGGTGGCATTACTCTACAATTTTGTAAAGGGCCCACATAGCTCTGATGTTCCTCCTCCACGTAGCTCAAGATGGCTCACTGTCACATTTGTGCTACATCGGGAAGAGGGAAAGGAGTAGGGGCACATGTGCCCCTGCCTTTTAATGCCCCAACCCACAAGTTGCACTCAGCACTTGCACTCACAGCCTATTGGCTAGGACTTAGTCACGTGGCCAGCCCCTGCTGCAAGGGAGGCTGGGAAATGTAGTCTTCAGCTGAATAGTAAGTACCCAGTGGGATATTCTACGGAAGGGGAAGATCAAAGCTATCAAAGGGCTCTGAGCAATGCCTGCCACACCAAACCTCCTCCCCCAGCAGCACCTTCCCTGTGCCATTCTGTCACTATAATGCCCCTGGTAGGAGTCCAAGGAGCAGGGGAGACTCTCTAGGTCTGGTTGCCTTCAAGGTGTCCTGATTTGTCCTAGTAGACAGCAAGTTACCACTGTACCAGACACACGCATGACTCCCAAGGGCCACATGAATTCCTGGAGATAACTAGTCCGAGTTCATGCTAAAGAAATGACAAGTGTCCTACTTCTTCCCACTCAGCACCACCCCGCCGGCTGCGGTGGGGAGAGCGTGGGCTGTTGATGCTGCATCCGTCGTTCCTCTTGGCGTTTCCTCCTGCGTTCAGCCCACGCCCTGCGTCTTGGAGACTTCCAAGGCCTTCCAGGCCTCCCATGCGCCTAAGCCTTCACCACCCAGTGACGTGAGGCTTGGCTCTGCATTTACACACAGCGTCTGCCTGGGACCAGTCAAACTCTACCTGAAACACCAGCCTCCCGCTCCTGTGTCTGCTGGAAGGGAGGTCAGGTGAGAATTTAGGATTCTCCTGAGCCTGGTAGCTGGGGGCTAGGCCAGGTGATCCTCCCTCCACGACAGGGAGCATCCCACGTGCCACGGCCTGATAAACCACGAGGGCCTGGCATAGGTGTTCCCAGGACAGCCAGGGAGCCTGGGCGTGCAAATTGCCTGTGTGTCTTTGGCATTGCTTCTAGCTGGATTCTTTTTTCTGGTTATAAAAGTAAAATCTGTTCATAATAGAATACAATACATGGAAAGTACATAACAGGGTATGGACAAGGAGAAAAAATCACTCGTATCACCCCAAAAGTCTCAGCTCCTACCACTATGTCATATGTGCCTCAAAACAGCTGTGTATTTCTTTTGTTGAGCTAATGCTGTTTGCATCTTGCATTTTCACTTATTTCCATCCTACGAATATGTCATAGTTTACCATTCCCCTCTTCTTGGGTATGAAATTGTTTCTAGAACACCTCTTACAAATACAATATTTGGCAGGATGTAGTAGGTCTCCACAGAACTTGCAAATGTACTCAGCTCCAGTGTCCTCCTCATCCTGCTTTTTGGTTGCCAGCAACAAAAACCAACACTGGTGGATTTAAGCAGAAAAGGAAAACCAAATGCACAAAATAGGCAAAAGCAACAGAGACGAGACAGCATGAATCACAACCACATCACACCCCAGATCTTGTCTCACGAGGAGGCCACATTGCCTCCTTCCCCCACACCCCGCACACCAGACCTTATAGCAAAACCACTGTGGCTCAGAGCCTGTCGCTGGAGCCCCTGACCCTATGACGGGCACCACAGATGTTACTGCCCCTGAACCTGGACACCCCGGCCAGCCCTACACTAGACGGAATTTCCTGTTATCTCTGATTCTTTCCATCGCCAGCTTCTGATTCAAAATATCGGTCAAAAAAGATGAAATGTATAAATGATGCTATCTATGATGACATCAAAATATCAAATACGTAGGAAGAAATCTAATAAAAAGATGCACAAACACACACACAAATACAACTGCAATGAAACTAAAGAAAACCTAAATAAACAGAGGGCTACATATACATCCATGGATTGGCAGACTGAACGACTCCGTGTGTGAAGGTGCCAATTCTCCCCACAATGATCTATGGATCCAGCGTGATCCCAGTAAAAATCCCAGCATTGTGTGTGTGTGCACGCATGTGCAAACTGACTCTGAATGTATATGGAAACCAAAGGGCTAAGAATAGCCGAGGCAACCCTGAAGGAGGGAAAACTTAGCCAGACATCGACAGCTAGTATGTGGCCATGATAATGGCTCTGGGACAAGGACTGGAAAATAAAGTCCAGAAACAAGGGATGTTGTTAAATAAACAGATTTCAGCTGCTCTTGTCAAAAACAAAAGTAAATACGTAAGATAATGACAGGTTTTGTTTTGGTTTGTTTGAGATGCAGTTGCCCAGGCTGGACTCAAACTCCTGGGCTCAAGCCATCCTCCCGGCTCAGCCTCCCGAGTAGCTGGGACGACAGTCGGGCACTACGGCACCCAGCTCGACATGCAAATCTGCTTCGCCATGGTAACCAATTTACTATCTGTATATATCCCGTAACATCACGCTGTAAACCTCAAACGCACACAATAAAATTTATTTTTTAAAAAGTCCAGAAACAGACCCACACCTACACATTCACCTGGTGTGTGACTGAGTTACCACTCTAATGCTGTAGAGAAAGGATAATCCTCTCTGCAAACGGTGCTAGTTCAATTAGATATCTATATGGACGTAAATAAACCTTAACCCTGACCCCACCACAGACAAAACTCAATTGAACCTAAAAGTGAAATTGAGTCTAAAAGTGTCACGTAGAACTAAGGACCCAGCTGCTGGCTCCTCCTCCCTCACCTGCCACGCTCTTTCCACCTGTGCCGGGTGCGTGCACTTCCTCAGCCTGGAATGTTCCACCGTTCCACCGGCCTGGAGTGCAGCCAGCCCCCGAGCGGGCCCCAGTGAGCCTGCCCTCCCCATTCACTGACGTCCTTGTGCAGCCCACTGGCACACTGGTTTAGGAGCGGCTGGGGGACCAACAGCACCAGGCAGAATAACGGCAGAGGATTAGGTCATAAAGGACCGTGGCTTCCGCCTTAGGCTCACTTTCTCTCTGAGAGGCAGCCGCCTCATATGAGCACTAAGGAACACAAGCCGTATGAGACAAACGCATGCTATTTTAAGCGTCAGGGCCATTTGTTACCTGGCAGTACATAACTAACACACCTGTAGCCACCGCCGGTCAAGTTTCAGCTGGAGGTCTTCGTCTTCCTTCCCGGTTTCCTGGTCCTGCAGGGAGACTTTCCAGGTTTCTTCCTTCCTGCTCTTCCGCTACTGGCCATTGCACTGTGGCAGGGCTTACTGCTTCCTGTGGGCGTGTCCGTTTGTCCCAGAGTGCGCACTCCTGGTGACCAGGGGCCACGCCTGCGCCGAACGGAAGCCCCGGGAGCTGGCAAGACAAGAGCAGACGGCAGCTTTGCCCTGGCCCTTCACTGACTCCATGAGGGGTGATCTACTCCAACCTCCCCTTTGGCAAAAGAGGAGACTGAGGTTCCCACCCCCACCCCGGGTAGGGAACGCCACAGGGGAGAAGGAGACTGAGCTCCTAAATCAACTGAGGTTTAGAATTTCTTTAGCTTCTTGAGGCCTGCAGCCCGGCTCCTTACTGCCTGCTCTGGGGCAGACAGGGCTTGGGTGGAGGAGGAAACCAGAGGCCCTGAGAGCCTCTGCTCCGGACTGAGGCGGCCATGGTGGATGCACCTGCCCCGGAGCTCTGTGGGCCTGGGCTGGGAGCCTTGGGAGAGAAGAAGGGAAAAAAATCCAAAAACGTGTCTAAGATTATTTTCTCTTCTTACAGGTTAAAGCCCAGATTACTTCTGGGATGCTAGAAGTGCAGGCTGATTCGGTGACATCAGAGCTGACCTAACCCAGAGGCCTGTGCCAGGGTTGCTGGGAATGTTCCCCGTCCCGCCCCCAAACCCACCCTCGCCCCCAACACACCTCGATTTTCCCGGTGCGATGACCTATCAGCCACTTACTGTCACAGCAAGAAATGCTTTCTTACGCATAGTTGCTTATGGCTCCAGACTTGAGGACCTCACTGGGGAAGGAGTAGGAGAAACGTGGAAGGGAAACGGAGGTTGGGGAGAAAGAAAACAACAGCAAGAGGTGTGAAAATGCCAGAAAAATCTTCTCGGAAAGGCCAAGGTCTCTCCTGGGTCCGAACCCAGGGAGCTCAAACACCCGAGACCCACCCTCAACTTGAGTGCACACTAAAGACGAACCCTGCTGCACAAGAGAAACGAGAGCAGGCGTCCCCACAAAATCCCGTACACCCGCGTTCATGGCAGCATTGTCTTCAATGACCAGAAGGTGGAAACAAGCCAAATGTCTTCCACACAACGTGGTCTATCCACACAACGTGGTCTATCCACACTATTGACGCTATCCAACCCCAGAAAGCAACAACGTGCTGATGCGTGCTGCGCGTGGATGAGCCTTGAAACGCGACCCTGAGTGACAGGATCCAGACACAGGAGGCCGTGCACTGGATGATTCCATTTATACGAAACGTCCAGAACACGCAAATCCACACAGACAGAAAGCAGATCAGTGGCTGCCAGGGGCGGGGGGAAAGGGTGGATGGACAGGTGAGTAACTGCACATGGGCACATGGTTTCTTTGGGGGATGATGCGAGTGCTCTCAGATTAGATTGAGGTGGTGGTTGTCCAAAATACCGGGTATATGGGTTGTCAATATATCAGAAACCATGGATTTATGCTGTAAATGGGTAACCTTTATGGAAAGTAAATTATATCTTAGTAAAGCTGAGTTTTATATTTAAAAAAAGGTGAACCCTACAATTTCTAGGTGCTTTGTAATTCACCTGTTTTCTCCGTGCATTTTAGAGTCAGGCCAGAAGGCATCTCTGCTCCACCCCAGCTGCATGACCCCACGGGCCTCGGTTTCCTCATCTGTAAAATGAGGAGAAAGTGACTCTCCTAGAAGCCGCTGTGAAGAGTGAATCAGATGCCACCTGTGAAGATGCTCTGCTGGGCGGAAGACTCACTAGGTAGCCACGTCATCACTGCCACCAGTATTCATGATTAGTCTTTGCCTGGAGCAGCCGGGGTCTGGCGAGAAGGGCAGCTTCCCAGGTAGGCTCCTCACTTTCCCTTCTCCTCCCACTTCCTCACCTGTCCACCCTCCTGGCCCTTCGACTGTCTCCTCTCTCCCCCTCCTCCCCTGCACTGCACCTCCCCAGTTACCGTCCTTATCTTCCGTCTCTTCTTTCCAAACACCCTGTTACCTGGAAGCATGTGGGATTCCAAGCTTGGCCTGGACAGACAATAAGCACAGGGCAGTGGGGAGAGACAGGAGAGGCTTGAGTTGCGCTGGGAGGTGTCCCAGGGTCTGTCTCCCTTTGGAGAAGCCTAGGTTCCTTTTTTCAGGAAGCTGCTCTGGCCTCACCACCATGAAACCATCACCACCCCAGCCCTCAACAACCTTCAGTGGCTCCCTTTTTGCAGCTGTAATTCCCCACCTGGGATGCCACAAAGGGGATTCTGAGATTGGTTTTTTTTTTCTAGTAACTCAAAAAAGATGGAGGAAGCAGTGTATTTACCCAGGACAAGGCAGCTAAAGGGAAACCTCAAGATATTTGCCTTTGGCTGGAACTGTAATATATCAACCCTCAGTCCAAAGGGGCAATGGAGAGGGGTGCCCAGAGTCCTGGGGCAGAGCGGATGCCCTCCAGGCTGGCGGGCCCCAGAGCCCTCTCTCCCCAAGAGCCCCCATCCTGCCTTCCCTCTCCCTTCACTGCAGCAAGATGCCAAGGGCAGAAGCTGGCCCGGCAGGCTGTGTCTTGGTCCTGGGCTGTCATGGGCCATCAGCTGGCTTTGGCCTCTGTGGCTTCTGGATGGTTGTGCCTTTTTGTTCCCAGCTGTGACACTCACTGACCCACATCTTTGGCCAGCGTCACTGGTGACTGCCCCCTTCCACTTGAGCAGAGTGGCTCCTATTACTCCATGGGTGGTAGCACAGGTGCCCCATCCATCCAGAGACCTGGGCGGCCTCCAGCTCCAGGCCTTCCTGCACCAGCAGAAACCCTACCCTGTGTCTCTGTCCCTCATCCTTGCCCTGATACCTGTGCTTCTTTTTTAAACCAACTTTTGTACTCCTTTCATAGGGTAAGAGAAGAGTCAGGGAAGAAGAAAGAAGGAAAGAGTAATGTGGTTAAATTTTTTTCTTTAAAAGTTCATGCCACGATTGAAATCTCACATGCACAAACAGCTCAGAAGTCAGCAAAAAGAAGCAAGTTGATGCATTATAAAGTCATTTTAAAATCTTCTTTCCCAATATAAACTGAAAAGTTTAATTAATTCCACACACCGCATGTGGCACACGGCCTTCATCCTACATAGGAACGAATACATGAACGAATGAATCAAACAGGCCTTGACACACGCCAGGCCTGGTGCTAAATGCTTCACACGTATTACCTTAATTAGTCCTCGAGGCAGCCCTGGGAGGGAATGACCATAGCCCATTTTGTAGATGGGGACGAGATTTGTCCAAGGCCACACAGCTACCAGCAGACGTAGTTCTATGTGACACTCTTGTTCAGTTTTGTAAATATGGTTGCCACCTGCTTAGCATCTTGAAAAGAAAGGGGGCTTGGCTTTGCATAAATTATTGCAAAATTTGATTTTTACCCTCATCAGTTTCTAAGCAACCTGGATTTGTTCTGAGGTGCCCACAACGAAGTGGGGTACAGGCCTTCCAGGAGTGTGTGCTCCCACACACCATCACCATTGCCCACTGTGTGACCCGAACCAGGTACCTGGCTTCTCTGTGCCTCGATTTCCTCACCATTAAATGCGCTTCCCTGAGATTAAATGCGTGGAAACGACGGTTGCTGGGGAAAGCACCTCACAGAAGTGAGATGTGGCGGGCGGTGGGTGAAAGCTTTCTCTCCAAACCCCACAGGAGGTGGATCTCACAGCGAATGGCCATGCTTCCCTTAGACCAGCAGCACCGGTGCTGATGAGCGCCAGGGATGTGTTTAGGAGCATGGGGACCAAGCCAGCCCTGCCCCAGAGTGAGCAGCCTACCTCCCCCCATGGATGGGAGGGGGCCCTCAGTCCAAGCCAGGATTCAGAGAGATGGCCCAGGAGGGCTCTCAGGATTCCTCTGACCCATCCAGGCCTGGGGTGGGGGTGGGGGTGGCACAACCTAGCCAGGGTCCCAGGGGGCTCCAAAAAGCCCCTGAACCCCATGGTGACAAGGCATGCGTCCTACTGCTTATGGTCAGTGGCTCACGGACCCTTTATCTTGAACTAAGCCTCAGAAAAAATATGCCTCAGGACTTATTATTTTTTTTTTTTTAAAGACAGGATCTCACTTTGTTTCTCAGGCTGGAGTGCAGTGGGTCGCCATAGCTCACTGCAACCTTAAACTCCTGGGCTCAGGCCACCCCCTGCCTCAGCCTCTTGAGTACCTGGGACTACAGGTGCGCACCATGCTGGGCCGATTTTTCTATTTTTGTTGTTGTTGTTGTTAGAGATGGGGTCTCGCTATGTTGCCCAGGCTGGTGACGAACTCATCTCCTCAAGCGATCCTCCAGTCAGCCTCCCAGAGTGCTGGGATCACAGGTGTCGCCACCGCGCCCAGCCAGGACTTTTTGGTAATAGTTACAGCCAGTTTCTGGACGTTTTCCCATCGTTAACCACCTTCTGGTCTGCGCTTTCCAACTACATGCCCTGGACTGCCCACGGCTGATTTTGAAATAATAAGGAAAAGGAGAGGAAAAGCCATCAGAAAGCGGCAGCTTCCCTTCTGTGCTCCACCGCCGCTGGGAAGGCGTAATGGTCACAGGTCTGGTTCTGTCGCGTTCCTCAGATGGACGGTCAACCTGTTACACACGCCAGAAGGGCCTGAGCACCCCCTTTCCTGCTTGTCTTTACAGACGAACACGTTCTCACCCCAGCAGTACAACTCTCCTTGTTACATAAGAAAGCAGCCCCTTCGCCTGTTCCGCGTCCCGCGCCCTGGGAGGTCCGCTGCGTTCGGTTGCCGCAGGTGCGCGCCTTCTCCAGGCCTTACGGTAAACGCGGCACGCAGGGCAACCACGTGGCGGCGGAACCGAGGCCCGGCGGGAATGCGTGGAATGCGCGGCGCGGCCTCGCGCGGCTCCCGGACCGCAGCCCAGGGTCCCACGGCGCGCGCTCTCGCCTCCCCAGCCCCTCGCCCTGGCCCCGGCCCGGTCACGTGAGACTCGCTGGGGCAAGACGAGCCCGGCAGAACACCCCGGAGGAGCTCGGGGATCAGGCGTGGCCCTCGGACCCCCCGAGTGCAGAATTTGGCAAGGGGTCCGAGTCTGTGTCCGCTACCAGCCCCTCTGGCGCGGGCCGAGGGACCCCAGGGAAGGGTGCAGGGCGTTAGGCAGGCAACCCCCTTCCCGCACCTGGAAAAAACTCCCTTCCCTACCCTGCTTGGTAAGCGTCCAGAGACCCAGAACAAGGAGGTTCCCCAATAATAACGACCCCGGCCCTCGCTCCACCCACCCTCGGGGCCGGCGCTTTCCGGTATTTCCAGGGCTTTAAGGAGCAGGCTGGAGGGGTGCAGAAATGCGGGGTCTTCCCCGCAGACAGCCTTCGGGAAGGGCAGTGGTGGTGGGCGGGGTGGGGAGTGGGGATCAAGTGACAAATCCCGGGGTCTAGGACGCTGTGGGAGCCCACGAGGGTCTTAGCGTGCATCCTCTGACCGGAGTCATCGCCGCAGGTTTCACAGGCCCCGCGAGTCCCGCTGCGGCGCGGAGGTCGCTCAGCTTCGGGTTGGCCCCGGCCCTGCTTGATCTCGGGAGACGAAGGCGACACGTGACCTCCGAGGTCATTACCCCCACCCCCACTCGATTGCTTTGCTTTGGTTTTCTCCTGGATCCGGGCGCCTACTCCCTGCCACTGTGTCAGAAACGGGCCCGGGCCAGAGCCGGAAGGCCAGGGAATTGCCAGTGGAGTTTGGGGTTCATGCTTCCCAGGGGCACGAGGCAATGCGTTTTGAGGGCGGGGGTCGAGGAACTAGAGTCTTTTTCACCCCCAGGAATTGCACCTTCACCCTTGGAATCTCAGATGCGTCGTTGGTGCCGGTGCCCCCCCTACCTGTTGGTTTTGCTTTTTAACTCCCGCGCACACTTCGTCCGCAGCCTTCCGAGCTAGGGGAGGGGTCCCCTTCCCAGCAGCCAGCCCGACGGAGGACTAGTCGCGGGGGCGGATGGCTGTGTGTTAACTAATAGCTGAAATTAATTGATCGGGGATGGAAACGCACGTCCGCGGCTTGGCGTCATGGGGGTGGGACTGCCCACGTTCCCAGTGGGTGGCTGCCCCGATGGGCACCCGAGCCGGAGTTCGCGCCAGCCTACTCCGCACCTCTGGGGCGCCGGTGATCCGCGCCGCAGAGCTCCGGCGGAGCAGCCGCAACACGTGGGCCGCCACGCGCACCCCAGAAGCGAGCAGTGTGGGGGAAGGGGAGCCCGAGCGCCCCCGGAACCCTGGGGCCCGCATTCGGAAGCGTTTTCCCGGGCGACTTAAGGGCTTAACAGTGGAAAACTCGCAGAGCAGGAGCCAAGTCCTTTCAAGTTGCCGCCAGGTATGCGGCTGCAGGTGACCCCACCTGGGTGCGCCTGCCTGCCAGTCGCCTAGGTCCTCCACGGGAAGGGCGGGTGCCGGAAGTCGCCCACGGAAGGTCGGCTTTGGACCCGCACCCCCACACCCCCCTCTCCAAAGCCCCCCACCCGGCAGCGAGCGGCAGCGGCGCGTCCCGGGGTCTGCGCCCTGGCGCGCCCGTTCCTGAATGAACGCGCTCCCTTCCCCCGCTTGAATGAAGGTTCCCACAGCCAGGGACGGTGGCAAACACGCGCCTGCAGCGGAATTCGCCCTCTCTGGGCCGACCATCCGCCCCGGCCGCCGTCACCCGGGCAGGGGCCCAGGGGCGAGGAAAGCGGAACGGTGATTTAAATTACGTTTGGATTTTCTTTCCAACCAACGCGGTCACCCCTCCCGACTGGGCCACTGGCCCTTTGTCTCCTAATGGTCGCCAAGGAAAAAGCGCAGAGCACTTTAAATGAGCCCAGACTTCGCAGTTCCTGCTTCTTGGTGGGTTTTTTAAAGACAGTGCAAAGTTAAAACTGCAACAAAAAAGTTTTTAAAAGTTGCTTTTTTCTTTGGAAAAATATCAAAATGCTTCCTCTGCGCTTCTTGAAGCAATGGCCCCCAAAGGTCCGGGGCAGCTGGCCCCCTTAGGGGCTCCAGGGGCCGCCTAGCAGGATTCCCCAGGGTGGGGGCTGGGCGGCTGGCACTCCCCGCTGGGCCCCAAATTCCAACGCCTCCCGGGCCGGTTCCTGGACGGCTCTTCACGCTCGCCGGCCAGGCTTGCACTTTTGCGCCCGTCCCTGAGCTGGGAATCAACGCAGTTCCTTGTCGAGATCTGCCCGGTCCGCCTAGTAACAGCGCCGCGGCCTCATTGGCTCATGCTAATTCCAGTTTCCTCCGTCTCTCTCCCGGGAGCGGGGGGAAGTTCCCTCCTGGACCCGGAGCCCGTTTTGCAGGAGTGGGCGAGCCTCTTTATGCCCCGCTGCCCTCGCCGGCGCTGGCCCGCCTCGCGCCTCGGGCTGCGGCGCGGCGCACGCGGGGCTCGGGCCCCCGCGCCCCCCGGGACTGGAGCCGCTGGGTGATAGCGCGCCGCCCTATAAATCACCCGGGCGGCCGCCGGGTCGGGATTTTATGAATGAAAAAGCAGCCGGGCCGCCCTCGTGCTCGGGCTGATGCTCTGGGGAGGCTTGGCTGTGCCCGTGCCAGCGCGAGCCTGGGTGCCCGAGGAGGGGGACGCGGCGGTGGGTGCTCCCTGGTCGGGCCACCCACCGCTTCCCATGCGGGATCCGGGGGCAATTGCCCCAGGACCTGGAATACCAGTAACCCTAATTCCCGGTGGGGGAGGGGCGCGGGAGGAATCTACCCTGGAGGGTGGTCCCATCTTGCTGGGAGCACCCTTGACAAGGGGAGGTGGCTTTTTAAATCCGTTTTCTTTGAACCTTTACTGTTAGGGGGATACGGTGGTTTGGTGACAGTAAAACTATATTCAGAGCGAAGTAAATGAACAGTTTTTTTCATTTGGGGTAGGTATTGTAAAAACTAAAAAAAAAAAATGACTAAAATATCTTTTTACTTTAAAAAAAAAAACAAAGAGGCAGAACTTCTAACTTAAAAAAATGTATTTTAGTTATGTCTCTTTGTGATAATATTGGGGACTCTATCGTATAGCCAGCCGGGAACACCTATACATCTTGTTAAAACTCATCAGGTCAATACACCCATTTGTTTAGCTGGTAATTGTTCCGATTTTCGACGGGCTCTGCGGGCCCGTCACGCTCACGCATGCACCCCGGGGTAAATTCTAAAGGTGAGGGGACGTCCACACCCCCAACAAAACCAATTTGGAAGTTTCCGGTGGTCGCGTCCCTGGCAGAGACACGACTACTCCCAGCATTTTAATTTGTCTTAATTACAAGATGAGTCAGTACAGGGGCCACTGCTTCCCTTCCCATCCAGAAGTGTGTTTCTCCTGGTTAAATTGCGGGCACGGGGAGGGGGGCATTCGGGGACCCCCGCAAAGATGGACTGGTCAAGGTGGAGAGACAGCCCGAAGATTCCTCAGGCGAGGACAGGATAAAGGAAATGCTGGCCACCATCTTGAGCTGCTGCTGGAATTTTCGGACATTTATTTTATTTTCTTTTATTTTTTTAAGCGAGCACAAGCTAGGCAGAAAACCCCTTATAACATTTAGGGTTACCCCATGGAGCATCTGCAGCAACCCCCCCAGTGAGACGCGAGGGAGCCTGCCGGGGTCGTGCGCTCTCTCCGACGTCCCTGCATGTTAAATAGTTCCTGAAATTTACACGTGTTAATGAAAATGAAAGAAGATGCGGACGCCGAGATTCCTCGGCCGTCTCTCCGCCCGTGGGTGCCCTCGTGGCGTTCCCAAAAATGCGCCCATTCTGCCGGCTCGGACATGGGGTGTCGCCGCGCCTCAGATTCCCCCCTCCGTGCGGTCTCCCCAGGCTGCGTGTGGCCTGCCCGCCCTCCTAGTTGTCCCCCAATGCACAGACACCCCCACCCCACCCCCCCAAATCCCGGGGACCCACTCAGGGAGGACGGGCCCCCCTGCACCCCTCTTCCCCACCGGGGCGAAAGGCTGCCGCAGGGCAATTTGCATTTCTATGAAAACCGGACTTCGGGGGCAACTGGGCTGCGGGGCAGGCGCGGCGCCTCCGGGATGGCTTTTGGGCTCTGCCCCTCGCTGCTCCCGGCGTTCGGCGCCCGCGCCCCCTCCCCCTGCGCCCGCCCCCCCGCTCCCATTCTCTGCCCGGCTTTGATCTCTGCTTAACAACAGTAACGTCACACGGACTACAGGGGAGTTTTGTTGAAGTTGCAAAGTCCTGGAGCCTCCAGAGGGCTGTCGGCGCAGTAGCAGCGAGCAGCACAGTCCGCGCGCTCCGGCGAGTGCAGAAGAGCGCGAGGCAGCCAGCGCGAGAGCCGAGCGCGGACCGAGCCGGGACCCACAGCCCCCGCAGCAGCCCAGGCAGAGCCCACCATGGAACACCAGCTCCTGTGCTGCGAGGTGGAGACCATCCGCCGCGCGTACCCCGATGCCAACCTCCTCAACGACCGGGTGCTGCGGGCCATGCTCAAGGCGGAGGAGACCTGCGCGCCCTCCGTGTCCTACTTCAAGTGCGTGCAGAAGGAGATCCTACCGTCCATGCGGAAGATCGTGGCCACCTGGATGCTGGAGGTGCGGGGCTGCGGGCGGCTCTCCTAAGACTTCCCTACAACTTGTTGCCTAAACCCACATTTCTTTGCTCCTCGTGTCTCTCCCTTCTCTCCCGCTAGAACTTTGAAGTTTGCCGGGATGTCG
>RJWJ010003342.1:53051-87901 GCA_004363605.1 Indri indri
GCCATCGGGGAAGCCAGTGCCAGGGGTACCCCAGTGGGCCCGAGGGTGTGGGCTGGCAGTCGGGGCGCGCTCTGAGGCCCCCGCCTGCTCCCCAGCCCCGCTGCGCCTCCTCTCCCGGCCACCGCGGCTCTGAGCCGCCAGCTCCGGGGGGAGGGGGCATAGATTGATTTTTAAATTAATATCCAGGGACACGTATGCAAGGGCTGCTTGAGCCAGTATTATGCGCCATCTTTGCTTTTTTATTGCAAAGCAAAAGTGTTTATTAATAATTGGGGGCAGGGTGGGGGCGGGGAGGGACCGGCCCCGCGCTGGGGCCGCTGCAAGGGGCCGCGCGGCCGCCGGGAGTCCGCGCAAGGGGAGCGGGGGGAATCGGCATGGATAGTTTGGGGGGGACCCTGCTCGGAAAGGGGGGACCCTTTGTTCAAGCAGCGACCCCTGGGGCGCCCCGCACGGGCAGCCTGGGCCGGAGAGCACGCCGGGCTGCAAGGTCGCGTGGCCCCCAAGACGCCAGAGATTGACCCCCGGCTGCAGGGGTCTCGGCTTGGGGGACCTTTCCTGAGCAAGCTGGGGGCCCGGGGCACATTTTCAGGTGTTCAGCGGGCGCCTGAGGGGTCCGCAAGTATTTTTAAATAATTTTTGAAAGTGCGGCGTGGTGCCCTTGCGAGAGCGAAACGGCGCCCGCGCCCAGGGGAAAGGGGGGCCCTGGAGTTTGAATTCTTAGGACTCTCGCCGGAGCCCGTAACGAGCTCCCGACCCCCGGCCTGGGTAAAGGACCGTCCGAGGGTCATTTTCAGGGGTTTTGTACGCACCCAGTTATTTTTTTAATATTTTTAAATATTTTTTGAAAAGATGACGTCTGGGGAAATGCGGCTCGGCGGCCTGGGACGCCACCTTTGTGTCTCGCAGGCACGGCGCCCAGCCTCGCGGCCCGCCCCGCGGCCCCGCACCCGAGCGAGTGCCGATCCCCAGCCAGGCGGACCCCGGAGCTCCACCGCGGGCCGGGGTCCCCGGGGTCGGCAGCCTGCCCCACCGCGCACGCCACCCGGCCGTGCCCGCTCCCGCTCCCGCCCCCGCCGTGCCAGCCTCCCGGGGACTTTCCCTTTCAGTTTCGGGGAGAGTGGGTACTGGGGACACGTGGAGAGGGGGCGCATCCCAGGAAGCTTCTCTCGCCCTCTGCCCCGACCCTCGGCGCCCCCGAGGACTGGGAGCCCCGGCCGGCGGGGTGGGGGTGCGCGTCGCCGCGGCGGGGGGGCCGGCGCTCCCTGGCGGCGGCGGTCACGGCCCATGCCCCGCAGGTCTGCGAGGAGCAGAAGTGCGAGGAGGAGGTCTTCCCGCTGGCCATGAACTACCTGGACCGCTTCCTGTCGCTGGAGCCCGTGAAAAAGAGCCGCCTGCAGCTGCTGGGGGCCACTTGCATGTTCGTGGCCTCCAAGATGAAGGAGACCATCCCCCTGACCGCCGAGAAGTTGTGCATCTACACGGACAACTCCATCCGTCCCGAGGAGCTGCTGGTAACGGGGGCTCCTCTCCGCCGCGGACACTCCGTGGACACCCCGTTAGCCGCAGGACCCCGGGTGGGGGGAGGTGCAGATGGCAAGAGACGCGGCGCCTCTGACGGATCTGCCCCGAGGGAGGAGGGAGCGCGGCCACACCAATTGCTCAGGGCTTCTGTCGTAGGGGCCAGATCCCGGCGCCCCCATCCCGCCGCCCGCACACCTCGCCCGACTCCCACCGCGTGCGAGCCCCGCGCGTGGCCCAAAAGTGGGCGGCGCGCGCCCTCTAGCGGCGGCGCGGAGGCCGCGCTGGCTGCTGCGCGCCGGGTCCAGGTGGTGGGAGGTCTTTTTGTCTCCACTTTGCTGAGAGGCTTTCCTCGGGGCACCTTTTCCGTTTTTATCTGGAATCACGTGTTACCCCGCTCTCTGGACCCCACAACAGTCGCCATCCCTCCTTTCCCACCCCCAAGACTGCAAACCAAAGGCTGAGGCCAAAGACCTGAGCCCGCGGGGTCCCCAGGCCTCCTTTCTCCCTGGCCTGACGCCTGTGCCCTGGTCTCTGCAGCAAATGGAGCTGCTCCTGGTGAACAAGCTCAAGTGGAACCTTGCTGCGATGACCCCGCACGATTTCATCGAACACTTCCTCTCCAAAATGCCCGAGGCCGAGGAGAACAAACACATCATCCGCAAGCATGCGCAGACCTTCGTGGCGCTCTGTGCCACAGGTAGGGCAGGCCCAGCACCCACCCCAGCCCCCCTGAGAAGGACCGTCGGGGCAGCCCTGGTGCCCCAGGTGGCCCTGGCCAGTTTCTTGTTCTGTGCCTGGGTCTGCCGGCCCGTCTGTCCCGGGAGATGGTCCCACATGCCCTCCTGCTCTGGGAAGAGCTCCCCTCCCTTACCCTGCGAGCAGAGGGCTGGGACTGTTGCAGCTGGATGGAGGGTGGGTTGCCCTCTCCAGGCCATCGTACGGTGCTTTGGGGACGGAGTGGATGGCCCAGCCTGCCTGTGTCTAGCTGCCGTGGCGTCCCTGCCCAGGCCAGGCAGCTTGTGTCCACTGCATGCTGAAAGGGGTTTACCTTGGCTGCCAGGCGGCCTCCCCCACCCCCGCACCCATCTCTAGCCGTTCTTGTGTCCTCAAGGAGCCTGAGCTGTGGGGGCCCCTCCTGGTCTCTCCCGGGCTGGGCCACCTGCCAGGGGCGCCTGCACCACGTGCTCCTGCAGCCGAGTGCGGGGGCGTCCAGCAGAGGAGCTCAGAGGCCTGAGGCCCTGCTAGGGGCCCTATGGGCCGGCTGGACTCAGCTGAGCGCTGGGAGGGGCTGCAGTGCAGCCTGGGCTTGGGCCACCACGGTTGGCAGCAGAGGAGCCCAGCCCTCCCTTTCCCTGGCACGGCCCCTGGAGGCCCCTCCCTGGCATGGCCCTGGCCCCAGACCCCAGGCAGCCAGACTGTCGGAACCCAGTATGGACAGACACACATAGCCCACCATGCCGCCTCCTGCCCTCAGCCTTGCCTTGGACTCCCTGACTGCTTCCTTCCTCAGCCAGGGGGCCCAGTTACCCTACTGGGGGACTCATGCCCCCATCCCACCCAGCTCTGCCGTGGCCCAACTCTTGCCCTGGTCGGGCCTCGGTTGTCACATCTGTTTGGGGACTCACTCTGGGTGACCTGAGGGCCATGAGGCAAGGTGTCTCAAAGGGACAGCTGGCATCTTCGACCACCTCCCCAGAGCCCCCAATCCTCTCAGTGTACCCCCTGACATTGGGTAGCCCTGGCAGCTGGTGTTCCAGAACACTGAGTGTTTTAGGTGAGAGTTGGAAAGATTCCTTGTGCCTCCCCTCCCTCCTCCACCTGCTCAGGGCATGGACCCCTCCCTGGAGGCCTTCCAGGCAAGGCCTGGGGGGTGCAGATGGGGGTGCCAAGGACATCATCAGCCTGGATGGATGGGGGGGTGGGGCTGGCCCTGCAGGCAGCAGGGAGGCATTCTCTGGCTGAGGCGCCTTGGAGGAGAGAGGCCTCCGGAGACTCCAGGCAGCCTTTTATGGAGCTGAAAGTGGTTTAGAGAAACGGCAAAGTTTCCTGGAGATAATGCAAGGAACGGTTCTTGCACAGCCTCCCTCCCGCATGGCTCAGGCAGCTGGAGCGCCCCTCCCAGGACTTGGGTGCTGGCAGCAAGGTGAGCAGGCAGCGGCTGCAGTGGGGCTCTTGGCGCTGCTGCGTGTCCTTTGAGACAGGCCCAGCAGGCGCCCCCAGCGGCAGGTAAAAGCAGAGGATCGCTCAGGTGACGCAGTACTCCCAGCCGCAGTGTTCACTCCAGGATGAGCCTGAGTTGGGGCGTGTCTGCCAGGTCCCTGCCTGGCCTGAACTCTGTCCCCATGGGGTGCTCCCTGGGCCCTGCCTGCCCCACTGAATGTAACTGCAGTACAACCCCTTCCTTAGCCACGGTGCACATCTGTCCGGATGAGAGTGACGTAAGGACAGGTGAGGTGGAGGCATCCTGGTTTTGTCCTGTGATTAGGGTTACCTTTGAGGGTGATGGGAGGGGCGTTGCTCCCCTTTCTCCCTGGCCAGGTGCCCCCCAGCATACACACAGGGTTCCCAAGCATCACACAGGGTTGGGTTTTTCCTGCACACATACACCTGTGCACACTGGAGCCTTTCTTTGCACCGCGATAGGCTGGGAAGGGAAGTTCCAATGTCGTCTGAAGTGGACATGTCCTTGAGATTGACAAGCAGGCCCTGGCTAGGGCCAGCAATGCCAGAGAGCTCTGGTGACCACTGTGGCTGTGGCTGACCCTTCTGACCAGGCAGCAGAGGGGGTTAAGTCCTGGAGCTTTGGCGCTTAACGCTGGATTGTTCCTTGCCCAGACACGGAAGGCTGCCCCCACCCGGGCACACACACACGAGTGGGGGCATGGGCTTCAGAGTCGAGCTGGCCCCTGTGACTCCACCCTGCATGCACCCCACAGAGGGGTCTCAGTGTAGGACCAGGTGGAACCCGCCATTCCCTGCAGAAGCGATTCTGTGTATGGTCTTCGTTTGCCTCAATGAGAAGGTTTCCATCACGGCCCCTGGCTGCCACTGGGTGCACTCTCCCATTTAGAGGGGAAAGAGGTGGCTCGCCTTGTTAGGATTTCTTTTTAAGTCATTACAGCGCCCAGAAGCCGCTTCGTCTCCCCTCCAGGGTGGTTGCCTTTCTTCCTGGCCCCTCACCAGAGCCTCTCTCTCCCCAGGACCCAAATGGTTTATTCTCTTGGAGGGAACTCAGGTGGGCTGCCCCTCCCTTTGTGCCTGGTTCAGCCCTGTTCAGCTCCCCTGAGCCCCCTTGTTCCCAGACACCCTATGGTGTCATATAAGGCAGTGGGGCTGAGAAGATGTCACACTTGTCCCCAGTGGCATCCAACTCCAGGCCCGGGGCACCTGGTTTATGTGCTGAAATTGGTGGCTGCCCCCACCAGTAATTCCTCAGTGGTGCGACAGGAAGGCAGCCAGAGGCTCATCCTGGGTGGGGGCCAGGCTGAGAGGCTACATCCCACCTTGCTGGCCCACCCTTCCATGTGGGCGCGAGGTTGCCCTGGGGAAGGAAAGCTGGCATCCCACCCACAGACAGGGCACACCATGTGGGGCAGTGAGTCCTTGGGGCAGAGCTGGCCTTCACTCTGCTTGAGGAGGGAGTCCTAACGGGATCCCAAGATCCCCGCTGCTACTGTGGCCTGGGAGGAAGATGAGCCCAGGCATCTAACAGCAGTGACCAGAGACAGCTTTTGTGTGGGTGGCAGGCTGCGGCCGCGTTGACTTTGCACTCACTGCCTTGGGTGTGCGGGACGGTCCCCAAGAAGCCCAGAGACCAAGGGGTCCTAGGCCAGCTGGGGTCTGGGCTGGGTCTCTTGAGACCCCACATTTCCCGCCCAGGGGCCCCACTTGTGGAGAGGCCGTGGGCAGCTCCCGCGAAGCTGCCTCGCTCCCCCCGGGTCCCAGAGAGGCCTCGTATGGCGAAGGGTGGTAGAAACCACGTGCCTCTTCCCTAACTCGGGAAGTTGCTGGAATTGTTGGGCTACTTCAGATGGCCCAGAAAAGCCTTTTTGTCACCAGGCAAAAAACAGTGGTGTGAGTAAAGGGCCTGGTGTGGGGGTGGGTTTTTCTTGATCTGTCTTCTGAAGGTCGTGGATGATGGAGTCCACTGGAGAAGGGGACACGGCTGCCGCGAGGAGCTCTTCCTTCTGGAGAGAGCTGGAACGTAGCCTCACCACCACGGCAGCCCTGGAGGACACTGGCCAGGGCTCAGCGCTCCGTCAGTGCCCTGTGGCCTGGCCTGGCTGGGCAGGGTCCTGGGCCCCTGTCCATGTGAAGTCCCTTCAGAATGTGACCAATTGTCTCCAATCTGTGCTGCTGGGCGGTGGCAGATACTTAGGGGTGTAGAGGCAACACCCTCTGTACTTCCTTGTATACGTGCAGTGTCTTTCATGCTATTCATTTTCATGGATAAGTGACACACTCGCAAGGTTCAAGATGCTAAAAGGAGAGGGCAGTGGTGTCTGTCACCTTGGCCTTGCGTGTCAGATTTTCGGGTGGGCGTTTTCTTCGTTTGACGGGTTGTTTTTGCGTGTACGGTAGGGCTGGTGTCCAAGGTGGGTTCCTGCTCTCCCAGCGCCGGGGTGACAAGGCTGGAGGCTGGGGAGGGCCTGGACATGGGCCCACACGCTCCCAATAGTTCCAGCCAGGCTGTGCCACTCCCTTGGAGCCCATGTTTGGGGTGCCCCGAATGACGGGGTCCTGCGGAGGGTACCCTGCTCACGGCCACCTTGTCTCTCTCTGCTGCAGACGTGAAGTTCATTTCCAACCCGCCCTCCATGGTGGCCGCAGGGAGCGTGGTGGCCGCGGTGCAAGGCCTGAACCTGGGGAGCCCTAATCAATTCCTGTCCTACTACCGCCTCACTCGCTTCCTGTCCAGAGTGATCAAATGTGACCCGGTAGGTGACCGAGACCCTGCCCCGCGCTGGTTCTGCGGGGCCCCACAGGCAGGAGACTGGGATCACAGAAATGGCGTGGCTGGTGCCAGGCCCCCAAGGGTGGCAGGGTCGGGGCCACAAAGGGGGACCGGGCAGAGGCCTGCGCTCAGCGGCACAAGACCGTCCAGGATGACCAACCTGAGTGGGGCCTGGGCCCCTGGGGCTTCCAGGCACAGGCAGAAGCCGTAACCCTCCCGGTGACCGTCCAGGAAGCGGGGCCACAGGCAGGCTCCGGCCGGTGATCCGTGTGGTAATGGTGTGTGGGGCCGGGGCCCAGCCGCGCTTTGTTCAGGCCACAATGCGCACGGCCGATAAATAGCTGCTTTAAAAGGGTTCTTGTGAGGTCTGCAGACTCCGGCCAACAGGCGAATAGAGACAACCTTGTTTTTTACGGCTCTCTTTTCAGAGAATGCTGCTGTAAAACCCGGAGTTGACTGTGTCTTTCTTCTTCAAATGCCATTGTTTTATTCCCAATTCTTCCCTTTTCTTAAAGAAGGAATTATAATAACAATTACGAGGGTTTGTGGCATTTACCAAATTAGAGTAGAGAGGTTGCCGGGTCAGCCGTCGCCCCCGCCGTGCGTGAGGGAGTGACCGCCCTGACCCCAGCTCGGTCTGCAGGGCCTGCCGAGGCTGGTCTCAGTGCCGGCCTGGGCTGCTCCATGGTGTCCACCCAGAGTGCCCAGGGGACGTGTGGGTCCCCGCCAGACGTGGTCTCATGGTGCACCTGCCTGCCAGTGGTCCCCCTGTCCTGGGGGGCCACAGGGACCTGCTGGCTGCCCGGCCTGTGCTTGTCTCACTCTGAAAAGGAAGAAACACTTTTGCGATGGCCGCTGGGGGTGCGAGGGGGCCCCTCCCTCTGTGCCACCCTGCCTGGCTTCAGCCTGGGGGAGGAGTGTCCTCCGCTGCCTGCTGGGCGGGGACAGCGGCTCTAAGGAAAAGGGCCTCGGTTAGAGGCTCCACTGAGGCCCGGAAAAGCCCGGCGGTCGGATGAGATCTGCGTCTCCACCTCTCATTCCCAGCCCCGCGCTGAGTGAGAACCGCTGCTTTGCTTTCCCGGCGCTGCTCAGCCCCGGCTGGCTCGGTCCGTGCGTTCCTTGCAGCGCCAAACAAGGCGTCTTCAGGCAGTTGCCGGAAATGGCTGCGTTGTCGCTTATTTGAATAGAGGTTGTCTTAATTGGGTCTGAAGTGAAATGCCTCACAGCTGACGCGGGGGAGCTTAATTGAGGCTGAATTTGCTCTGGTTTCCAGTGGCAGATGCAGCTGTACCCAGACTCGGAAGAACCCTCGGCATGTTCTGGGACTTTGTCTGGCGGATGGAATGTCCGTCCCTTGCGAGTCGGGTGTGCTGTGCGACACGTCAGTAACCGCGTGTCCCTTTTCATGGAGAAGTGCTTAGTGCCTCTGGCCATGGGGTCGGACAGAGCAGGCGGGAAGGGCACAGGTCCGGCTCCGTGTGCGGGCTTGAGGGATCATGGTCACGTGTGGGGGCCGCTAGGCGCAGGGAGGCTGGAGGGACTCCCCTTCCTGCAGCCCTGAGGTGCCAGGGGCACCGGAGAACTGTGTGTGAGGAGTTGGGGGTGGCACTGCCGGGCTTCTCGGGATGGGAACTGAGGGTGCCTGGTGTTTTAGGTTGAAACCTGAGGCGGACGCCAGGCCTTGTGGGCCTCAGTTTCCCCTCTGTACAGTGGGGCCATTTCCACTAGCCCTGCTGCCCTCATTTGCCGTGATGGGTATTTATCCAAAGGAGGGTGAGCAAGGCTCCTGTCAAGGCGTGGAGCTCTGTAAAGGCGGGCGACCCAGGGGTTCACCTAGAAGCCATTGCGGCTGGGTCCTCTTCTGTCGGACAGCACCTGCGTCCAGCCCCCTAGTTGGAGGTCCGGCAGTGCCTCCGTGACCCGTGGCGGCTGAACCCCGTTCCCTGTGGGAAAGGTTGTGTTTCCAGGCTGACTAGAGATGTTGCTTGGTTTGAAAAGCCCCAGTGTAGCTTCCTGGCAGTGGAGACATACACGACCCGGGCACCTGCTCCCGTTTCTTTATTCGGAAGCCACGCAGCAGCAAGAAGCAGCTTGGAGCTACTGGGAGATTTGCCCCTAGTGGAGACTGGGAGAGGCCCCTGGGCATCAGGCACCCCCCCAGGGGTAGAGGTGCAGGGCTTCCAGGAGCTTCTGTCAAACTCTGCCCAGGGGCGGGCACCTCTGTGGCTACAGCAGGTGGATGCAGGCCCTGCAAGGCTGGTGGGTGGCCCAGGACGAAGGCCTGAATGGATAAAGGGTCCAGGTGCCCCCGGGCCACCCCAACATTCATCCTCAGTCACGCAGGGCCTAACACTTCTGACGGCAGTTTATCGTGGGAGGCTAGGTTCACCTCAAGGGCTGCTATGTGGCAGAGGCTAAATCTAAAAAGGCTGGGCTTAAAGCATCCCCCCAACACACCTGTCCTGGATCAAATGCTGTTAGAGTCACCAGGGCGTCAGTGGGGTGGATGCAGAGAGCCCAGGGCCCCCTGGAGGAATTCCAGCAAGAGACCTGGCCCTGTTTCACAGGCAGAGCAGCACGGGGTGGGCGTCTGGTGTCTGCGGGGGCCACAGGAGAGTTTGGGGTTAGCCTTGCTCTTACGAAAGCCTTCCGGGTCATGGCACTTGGGGGAGGGGCCCTCACTGCAGGCTCCCTCTAAGGACCGGCTCTCTCCTCCTCCCCCCGCACCCTGTCTCCCAGGACTGCCTCCGGGCCTGCCAGGAGCAGATCGAAGCCCTGCTGGAGTCGAGCCTGCGCCAGGCCCAGCAGAACTTGGACCCCAAGGCTGCAGAGGAGGAGGAAGAGGAGGAGGAGGAGGTTGACCTGGCTTGCACACCCACCGACGTGCGGGACGTGGACATCTGAGGGCGCCGGGTGGGCGGGGCACCGCTGCCACCCGCAGCGAGGGAGGAGCTGGCCCCAGGTGCCCCCCCCCCCCCCCACGCAGTCCCGCTTCTCCGGGACATTTCACTACCAGAAGGGAAATCTTCATTCTCCCCGTTGTTGGTTTTTTTCCCTTTGCTCTTTCTCCCTTCCGTCTCTGACTTAAGCAAAAGAAAAAGATTACCCAAAAACCGTCTTTAAAAAAGGAAGAGAAAAAATAGTATTTGCATAACCCTGAGTGGTGGGGGAGGGGGGTCGTGCTACAGAAATAGAGGATTTTATACCCCAGTAATCAACTAGCTTAATATTAATGTGCTCATGTCTCTGTGTCGTAAGAATAGACATTAACACAAAGGAAGAGTCTTGGGGGAGGATTAGGTTTGATTCTTTATGTGTTTAAATTTAAAAAGCATAAAAACATTTAAAAAAATAGAAAAACTCAAACCGTTTTTAAAGTAGAAGAGGGTTTTAGGTAGAAAAACGTGCTCTTGTGCTTTTCCTAGAAAGCGCAGCTTTAGTGTGGTTCTAGGCATCTCTGTATCTCGCTTTGCTCACGCATGTAGTCACTTTATAAGTCATTTGTATGTGTATTTTATTTTGTAGGTAGATGTGTAACCTCTTCACCTTATCGTGGTTGATGTAACCTCTTGGCTAGAGTAGCGTAGCGTGCAGCATCTCGCACGCTCACACTTGGCGCCCGCAGACCCGCCGCGTGGGGTCTGCCGGGCGCCAGCCAGCGTGGCGGTATCGGGAAAGCCCAACTCTTCCACTCCTACGATACGCTACTAGAAAGAGAAGACGAAATAGTGACATAATATATTCTATTTTTATAATCTTCCTATTTTTGTAGTGACCTGTTTATGAGAT
The DNA here is from genome assembly GCA_004363605.1 of Indri indri. NCBI lineage: Eukaryota > Metazoa > Chordata > Mammalia > Primates > Indriidae > Indri > Indri indri. The sequence continues at coordinate 63,316 of RJWJ010003342.1, forward strand.
GCTGGTTTTTCACCCAACGGCCCTGCAGCCAGCTCACGTCCAGGTTCAACCCACGGCTACTTTTTTGTTTTCCTTCTCAATATTCCAAAACCATTCCATTTCAAAGCACTTTCAGTCTGGTAGTTCTAGGGAATATCGCTGTTTATGTTGTGTGTGCAGGGAGGGCAATTTTTTAATGGAATGGTTTGGGAATATTCACGTACTTGTGTGCAAGCAGGATTGCGAAGCAAGTGCATGTCACTGCGGTGTCAGCGGAAGGTGTTTGGGAAGGCTGTGTTCCAGTCGAGAAGAACAGGATTTGTATTCTCACACTGCCAGGATGACGAGTTCCTTTCCTTTTCTTTGAAGAGGTTGACGTGTAGGGACCCTTTGGTGCCAACTGGTGTTTGAAAGTGGGGACCTCAGAGGTTTACCTAGAGAACAGGTGGTTTAAAGGTTATCTTTAGATGTTTCACAACGGAAGGTTTTTAAACACTAAGATATATAATTTATAGTTAAGGCTGAAAAGAATATTTATTGCAGAGGATGTTCATAAGGCCAGTATGATTTATAAAGTAATGCAATCTCCCCTTGATTAAAACACACACACACACACACACACACACACACACACACACACACACCTTTTTGCCTTTGATGTTGCAGATTTAATACAGTTTACGAGAGATCCTTTTATGGGTGAGGAAAAAAATCTCAAGGAAAAACCACACAAAGACAGTGATTCGGCATTTCCCAAAGCGATATGATCTGAGAGGTATCGGAGTTACGAGGAAAATTAGGGTACTGGAAACAAGCTCAGTTAGGATATATTCTGATCCCCGCATGTCCCCCCTTTTTTACAAAAAATTAGCAACGAACAGATAATTTGCACATCTTGGCTGTGACCTTTTCGTAATTTTTATTTAGGAAGTGTTGAAGGGAGGCGGCGAGGGCGTCGAGGCTGGTGCGTGGGGGAGGACGGGAGGGAGGGGTGTGGGCAGGAGGCTCCCGAGGGGACGGGGCAGTGACCACACCAGGGACAGGCTGCGGCTCCGTTTTCTTATTGCGCTGCTACCGATGACTTCCCGGCACGGTTTGGAAACAAGTTCACATCGCTTCTCTGTATCTCTTTCACATTGTTTTGCTGCTATTGGAGGATCAGTTTTTTGTTTTACAATGTCATATACTGCCATGTTCTAGTTTTAATTTTCTCGTAGAACATTGTATTACGGATGCCTTTTTTGTAGTGTTTTTTTTTTTTTATGTGATCAATTTTGACTTAATGTGATTACTGCTCTATTCCAAAAAGGTTCCTGTTTCACAATACCTCATGCTTCACTTAGCCATGTGCAGACCTGGCGGTCAGGCTCTGTCTGCTGCGGCAAACAGACGCGCGGACGAGATCCCACGCGGGCCTGGTGGGGTCGGCACCCAGACCGCGTGCTCAAGAACCACGCGGGCGCCTCAAGACCAAGCTGTGTCCGTTTTCTTTCCCTGCGCCTGTTATGCTGGATTCTCCGTCTGATCTGGGATGTATCATCATAGTAGACTTCACAGCGGTATCGTTCTGTGCGTGAAGCTATGAAAGTTGCATTATTATTATTATTATTATTATTGTAATAACAAGTGTGTCTTACGTGCCACCGTGGTGCTGTGCCCGTAGGACGCTGTCATTCGGGATGATTGGAATAGCTTCTGGAATTTGTTCAAGTTTTGGGTGTGTTTAATCTGTTATGTACTAGTGTTCTGTCTGTTGTTGTTTTGTTAATTACAGCATAATGCTAATTTAAAGAGACTCCAAATCTCAGTGAAGCCAGCTCACAGTGCTGTGTGCCCAAGTCGCCTAGCAAGCTGCCAAACCAAAAGAATTTGCACCCATTTGCGGGCCCATGCGCTGGGGCCCTCCCCCCGCAGGGTGGTCTGTGCCTGGAGGCCTTCGCAGGCACAGACCGTCCCTGCCACCAGCCCCTCCGAGCACTGCTTACGCTCGCCTCAGCCAGTCTGGGTGCAGCGTCTGTCTGAAGCGCATGGGGTCCCCACGGGGTGGTCTATCCGTAGTGACGGGGTGAGGGCACGTGTCTTGGATGATGTGTGTGCCGAGAGCCCAAAGGCGGGGGCAGGTCCGCAGGGCACAGCCAAGTCTCTGTCCTGGGACACGCACGTCTGTCGGGGTCTCTGGTTGGCGGGCAGTTTGGGTCTGTGTGTTGCACACCGTGGCACTTCCCAGCACGGACATGTAACCGGCACGTTTCCAGCAGAAAACAAAATACAAATGTGGAAAGTCTAGAAATAAAACTGGTAAAACCCAAGTGCAGTGCCTGCCTGTTTATTTCCTGGGCTGGCAGGACGCCAGGTGCTTGGGGACCAGGGAGGGCGTGGGGCCAGGTCACCTGTCCTGTGCCCTGTAGGAAGTGCAGCAGCATCCCTGTCCTCCACCCACTAGATGACAGTAGCGCCACCCCAGCGTGACAACCAAGAATGTCTTCTGACTGCCAGATGTCCCCGGGGGCAAGGGCGGACTCTACCCAGTAACTTGTTGTGCTCCCCCAGCTGGGAGGAAACCTGGGCCACAGGGTGTGGGGTGGTCACCTGGACCCCAGGAGGCTGCAGAGAAGAGTTTGCAGGTGGCCTGGGCAGGCGAGGAGCCCACTTCTGCGTCGGACAGCAGCTCCTGGCCTGGGTGACATCTTCCAGCCCTCTCGCCAGTTTGCCATCCCAGGTTATTTGCAGATAGGAAAATAAACACACCAGCATTCGTTACCCTCTTCTGGCGCAAACTGCTGTTTGCTCTGAGTGAATCATGGTCCTCAGAGCAAAGTGCCGGGTTAGGGCCGAGGTCCGGGCCCCTTTCACATGGATCCCAGGAGCCTGTCGGACACCTGTGGATTTCAGATGCACAAGGCTGGGCTCATCTCCACACGCCGGGGCCCTGGGACGCATCACAGCCCTTGGTCACAGCTTCACAGGCCTCCCCTCTGCCCGGACCTCCCCCAGCTCTCCCCCCACCCCCGTCTGCAACAGGCTGAGCTGTCCTCGCCCTGGGCACCTGTCTCCTGAGCTAAGGGGGTCACTACTTGCCAGCCCAGTCAAACCCCCGTGGCCTTTGTGGTAAAGCCCCTGTCATGTCCCTCCCTGCTCTGCTCTGGGTGCTCATGGTGGGGACCGGCACGGCCGGTGCGTTATTTCTCCACGGGCACCTGCACTTCTGGAAGGAAGGGGCACACGGGGACAGCTGGGGGTCACCACCGGCTTCTCCCCTGAGGGTGGGGCCCCAGGCCGGGTGGGTAGGGGAGCCTGCAGGGTGCCCCTGACAGGAGGTCCCGTCCGCAAGACCTCCAGGGACAGGTGGAGCCAGAGTCGGCGCCCGCGGCCACTCCGGTGGCTCAGGAGGGACGGGCCCACTCGTGGGCAAGGTGCCCTGAAGGCAGGGAGCAGGTCCCCACTGCTGCAGCTGTCTGGCTCCGGCGAGGGCCACGTTCTGTGTCAGGGCTGGGGACGCAGGGAATGGACATCCTGCCCTCAGCCCATCTCCCCACAGCACGTGGGTGTAGTGGGGAGGCCTGCGGGGGGTCCCCAATGTTGACCTCACTGGCTGTTGAGGGGCAGCGGGGGGCAGGGGTGGAGGGGGGAGCAGGAGAGCCGCTGCACAGGCCCTGGAGGTGGCCGGTGCAGAACTCCTGGGTCAGGGAGCTCTTTTGTTAAGTTTTTTAAGACGGAAAAGAGACCTGCAGCAGCTGGGTGTGACCGAGTCGCCGGAGCGATGCATTGGCTCGGGGAGATGGAGCCCACGTGCCCAGCGGAGGGCTGGGGCAGGGCCGGAGTGGGCGCACCTGGGGACGCAGCAGGAGGCGGGAGGAGAGTGGTGGGCGGAGGCCCCGCGTGGGACACATGGGCCTCACGACGGAGAGTGCAGAGAGGGAGGGGTCCCCATCTCCCCAGGCCAGTCTCTCCCTCTCGGCATCTGCCCCGGAGCAAGGAGGGGGCCCTATAAGGCTCCCCGCTGGGTTATGCAGCAAGATGCCACTCTGGGCCCGTTCCCAACTCTCAAACTTAACCGACATCACCCAGGCACCTGCGACCCCTCTTGCGATGTGGCGAAGGCCCCCGTCGCCGGCCAGGGTGTCTGGCCCCTCTGTTCATGGAAACTGGCCTCGGAATAACCTCAGAGACAAAGCCTTTGGCTCTCCCTGCTGACCCTTCTAGAAGCTTTTCTCACGTGGCCCCATCACCCCACCTACTCCTGACCAGTCCCTGCAGCCAGGCAGCTCCATCCACGCTCCACCCTCTCCTAACCCTGTGTCCTTTCGGCTCTGTCCAAGGTCCCCGGGACCTGGCCCGTCTCTCCCAGCCTCAGCTCCCCCAAGCTGACGTCTCTGCCCCTGGGCTCCCGACACACTGGACAGCTTCGGGCCCCCAGTTGGGTGCCTGTCCCACTGCCTCGCTGCAGTGCCCTTCAGCCCTGCGTGTCCCTCAGGCTCAGTGTAACGACAGCCTCTCTGAAGGCTTCCTGCACCCCCACCAGGCGGGCGGCTCTGGGAGTCCAGGAATCGTGCCTGGTGTTGGCTGTGCCCGCTGAGCCCCTGGGGACGGGCTGCTCACCCCTCTCTGCCTCCCTCCTTCCGCCCTGGCCAGCAGTAGGTGCTGAGCAGTGGGGCTGAGCAGGAGGCAGGCGGCCCAAGCTGCTGTGCTAAAGCTGCTGTGCTGTGCCGCAGAGTGACAGCCCTGCCTGCCCTGGTGCTGGGGACCGACTCCACTGTTGGGAGGGCCAGGGGCCCCTGGGGGCCCAGGGAGCATGCACAGTCATCATGACAAGGGACAAAAGGCCCCAAGGACACAGGACAGGCTGGGCAGAGCAGAGCAGGCACATGCACTGCGCTTGTGGAATGATGGCGGGAAGGGCTGTCACAGAGGAAGGCAGGCGGCTCGGTGAGACTCCAGAGGAGCCGCTCCCTCCAAGCTGCCCCAGCTGCTCCGCCTGCGATGTGACTTTCCTTGCAGCCCCCCAGGAAGCAGAGTCAGAGTCTCACTCCTGCAGCCTTGGGGCCTGGCCTCTGCGTTCAGTGGGGACGTCTTTGTGGCCTCCTAGCACCCACTCCACCCACTGGTCACACCACAAGGCCAGTCCCAAGAGTCACCACTGCAGCGAGGGCCAGCAAGGGCAGGCCTGTGCAGGGCGGCATGGGGTGTGCGTCCAGCACGCTGGGCCAGCCTTGCAGCTCACAGGGCTCTGTCATCCCAGGAATGTCTTTGATCAAGAGTTTATGCAAGAGGGGAGAGAAAGCCCAGGACCTCTAATCCGTTCCCACAGTCCCCTTGCCCGCCAGGGCCCCACAAGCCCAGCACCACACCGCCAGGCCGGAGCAGACAATAGCCGGCGGACGGGTGGGCGGGCAGCTCCGGGGCCGCTGGCCTTGGGGCCCACATCCGGGGGCATTGTCACCACCACTCACAGGGGCACACAAGGAGGACTGGGAAGAGAGAACACGGAGCCCTCTGCTGAAGGGGCTTCGGTGGGCCCTGAGCCTATCAAAGGCGATGGTGTCCATTAATCCTTTTAATTTTCACCTAGCGGCGGCTGAGACGAGCCTCTCAACTGGCAGCCACTTTAAAAGCCAAGTGGCCTAACCCAAGGACCATCCCGTATTCTGGAGGCCAGGCCCTCCGAGCACGTCAGGGGCAGGCCCTCTTGCCTTTGTCTCATCTTGGGAGGATCACAGCAGCTGGAACGTACTGAGCAAGTCCAGTGGACCAGGCACTGTGCTCAACGCCGAACACACAGTTCCTCCCCAGATCTTGAAACAGCCGGTGGGTTGGGGGCAGGCAGGGGCCTGGGCTCTCACAGGCACAATCGCCCCATCTGCTGGGTCAGGGTTGGCAGACTGTTCTGTCCAGGGCCAGGCAGGGGATGCTTTAGGCTTACGTGAGGCACACAGTCTCTGTCATGACTTGTCAACCCTCCCGCTGCAGCCCCAGAGCGGCCACCCACACTGTGTGGGTGGCAAGCGTGACTGTGTACCAATAAGCTTCAGCTACAAAAACAGGCAACAGGCTGGATTTGGGCGGTCATTTGCTGACCCCTGTAGTAGATGAGTAAACCGAGGCCCAGAGAGGTGAAGCAGCCGAGCCAGGATCACAGCCAATGTGTGACCTTGCAGTCCTGCCACTGGGGGCACAGAGAAGGAAGGGCTCCAGGTCTTCAAAAACCGGCTTGAAGAAAACGCACAAAGCCTTCTTTGGACTGTTTCCACCCAAAGGCTGGTGCACACAGCTCAGGTCGCTGCTGGCTGGGTTGACCTGTGACCAAGGCTTACAGCCACAGCCTCTGTGCCAGGGCCGTGGTTGGCTGGCCTGGAGGAGGCAGCCAGCCAGGCTGGCAGTGGATGTCTGAGGGTGACCAAATGTTTAAAAAGAAAACTAGCGTGCATGTGTAGACACACGTTAAGCATACGTTTGGGAGTAAAAGGCCCTGGGATTGGGTCTCAGCTCTGCAACTTTTGGGCTGTGCAGCTTCACCTCTTTGAGCCTCAATTTTCACATCTGTAAAAAGGGGATAGCCTGCAAGAATGTAAGCTCATGATGGAGGGGATCCCTTCCACCGCGTTCATCAATGCGTCTTTAGTATCTATGATGATGCCGGGCACAGAACAGATGTATCAGAGATGATGTATAACAGATGGTGCCAGGGCCCGATAAATCTCTGCTTGATAAATGAATTCTGTTTGGGGTATTGAGGATTAAATGGCTCAATGTGTGTGAAGCACTTAGCACAGAGCCTGGCACATAATTATCACTCAATAATGTCACTGTCATCTCATCTCATTGGTATAAGTACCACCACCATTCCATGCATCCTCCAGGTTTGGAAGGACAGGCCCCAAGACACCCATGGTGCTCACTGGGAGGTGGTACCAGCCATCTTTCTTTCCCTCCTTTGGCCCATCAAGTGGACAGCTCTGAGTTTTCTTGCCAGCACTGATTCCCTTCCTGGTGTTGACAGCATCCAGATTTCGCTCTAGGGAACCACCATTCCCAGTTCTGTGGCTTGGGTAGGGCCAACTCCATCTTAGCTTTTGGTCAGACCTTGACAGGCTCAAACCCAACAGCACATCTGTGCCCACAGGAAGAGCAGCAGGTTCCAGGATGGGTGTGAAATCTAACAGAGCCAATGAGACTTGGGGAGATATTTTCCAAGTGTTCTGGAAAAGAGAGTGCCTCCCCCTTCTCAGGACTTCCGGTGGAGGAGCAGGAGCCCGGGGGTGGTGCTGCTCTTCTGCTGTCCTGAGAGGGGAGCCTGAGCATGAGGCCAGCCCTGTGGGAAAGCAGAGAGCAGATAACGGGTCTCCAGACAAGCTGCTGGATCAAGCCTCTCCTGAAGTCATCACTCTTTTGCTCCAGGAGCCAATCATTGTCTTTTATTAAGTCAGCTTGATACAGGCTCTGTATCATTTGGTTTTCAAAGATCCTTAACTGTCACAGTGTGTGTTTTCTCCCTTTTCTAGATTTCCCATGTGTTACTGGCATAAGTAACGGGAGAACTGACAGTTACCGTTTGCTCTTGGATTTTTCACGTACCTGTCTGGCTTAGCTGGGAGTTCCATGCGGTCAGTGACTTATCTCTGGACCACCAGTGCCTGGCACAGAACCACCTCAAAAGATGTGTGGAACTGCTCTGCTGAAGGGGACAGGACCTTCGGCGCCCCTGGACCAGGGTGCTCTTCCCCGGCGGCCCACGGTGTGTCATGGAGTGCACGTGACCACGCTGACCTGGAGAAGCCGCCTGGCCACGCCCATCTCCCCAGTCCTAAGGCGTGGAGCCAGGTGGTGCCTGCAGGGGCTGGGCTGGGGAGAGGTCCGAGCCAGCCTTGACTGGTGGACCCTGTCTTGGTCCCCTGTGCAGAGCCAGAGCCAGCTGAGCCCCCAAGCAGGCAGCAGCCTCTTGGGGGAGGGGACGAATTGTCACAAACTAAGTGGCTTCAAACAACTGAGATCTATCCTCACAGTTCTGGAGGACAGGAATGTGGGACGAGGGTGCCGGCAGGCCGTGGACTCTCCCGGCTCCGGCAGTTTCAGGCACTCTTCGGCTCTCCTTGGCTTGTCACTGCACAACCCCAACCTCTGCCTCCGTGACCACCTTCCCTCGTGTGTCTGTGACTTCACGGGGCTTTCTCCTCTCTCCGCGTGGCTCCTCCTCTTCTTGAAAGGACAACAGAGGCCGGGCGCGGTGGCTTACACCTGTAACCCCAGCATTTTGGGGGGCCAAGGTGGGAGGATGGGTTGAGCCCAGGAGTCGGAGGCTGCAGTGAGCTGTGATCCTGCCACTGCACTCCAGCCTGGGTGACAGAGCGACACCTTGTCTCAGAAAAAAAAATCAAAGGACACCAGTCATATTAAGGGCCCTCCCTACTCTAGTACAACCTCAACTTAACTAATATCTTAATTAAATCTGCAAAGACCCTGTTTCCAAATAAGGTCACACTCACAAGTACCAGGGGCTACGACGTGAATGTTCCTTTTGAGGGGACACAATTCGACATGCAACAGATTGTCCGAGCTCTCACAGCTCGGCAGCAGGCTCCATGAGGGCCCCACTATTTCAGGAACATAAATCCTGCCGCGGGAAGGGGAACAGCCCATCACTGCGTGAGCATGTCCAGGCGCAAGCAAGACTCACGTTCAGGTCCCGCCCAAGACAGACTCCACCCAGCAGCCCCAGGCCCAGCTGGTCCGGCAAAGGGCAGCAGGAAGACACAGCCAAAGCGCTGCCTCGACGGGGCCACCGAGGACAGACGGGCAAGGGCCTCGACGCCAGTGGAGAAGTTTACATGCAAGGAGCGACTTTCCTTCTTGGAAAATTACTCTGAGATGCCTGTGCTGAGCCACCGGTCACGTGGGCTTGGAGCGGTCACCGGCTCCTCACCCACAGTACTGCTGTGTCCTGGGAAGCACGGAACACCGTGCCCGTTTTTCTCTGCTACATCGTAATGACTCAGCGACTTCAGTTTTCTGAGTCGTCGCAAACCAGTTCCTCACTTCATCCATCAAGGACCAGAATAACTGCGGGAATCAGACGGACTCGTGTGTTACTCACAGTCTTTGGTATCCCCAGGTAACGTTGGTGTTTCAGGGAGGGCGGAAGAGAATTCTCCGTGGTGGCGTGAGGTCAGATGAAAGCTCACAAAGCTCAGGATGTGAAGGCCGCCTCCTCCAGGAAGCCTTCCCTGCTCACCTTCTCGTTCCCTTATTCTTCAGGCAGAGCTGAACACCCCAGCCTGCTTCTGGGCTCCCCAAGTGCTTCCTGTATCCCTGGGCAAGACCCGCTCGCAGGGCGTGGGGCAGATGGCCAGCACAGGTCCTTTGCCACAAATCCACCTGTCTTTGCCCGTCTGCTAGAGGCAAGACTGGTTATAAGGAAAGGCTACAGATATCAGGAAACCGAGGCTCTGCTTTGGCAGAGAAGATGTGTCTAAAAAAAACGGCCCCCGGAAACGAGTAATTGAAGCAAACGGCACAAGCCCCACTGTGCCCAGCCAAGCCTGAGACTGGCCACTCAGTGTGACCACTGGCATGTCAGGCAGCTGGCCCCGTCTCCACCTGCAGAGGGAGGCAGCACCCCTGCCTCGCGGCATCTGCGGGTCACCCAGTGACCTGAGGAGGCAAAGGACTGGCCACGAGCGGCCACTCGGCACACAGGACTCCTCAGCCCTTCTTCCCAGCCTCTCACTCTTTTCTTACCACCGGGCAGAGAAAAACAAAGTTTTCAGGGGTGAATGCGAAATAAAGGAAAAGTAAAACGTGCCCTGTGTTAGGACAGCAACTTGGCCTTTGGGTAGGCATTTCCCTGTGGCCACCGCGGTGACTCAGTGCAATGCTGAAGGGGATGCTCTGCCCAGCTGCTAACATTCTAGAAAACGAATTCCAGTAACCTCAACTTTCATGTGACAGGGCTTTCCTCTCTCCCAAGTCCCAAGGTAACGTCCGTCCCAGCAGCCACAGACAGGTGCCGGTTCCTGTTACAGGCTAAACTGTGTCTCCACCGAGTTCCTCTGTGGAAGCCCAACCCCCAGTACCTCAGAATGCGGCTGTATTTGGAGACAGGGCCTTTAAAAGGTAAGGAGTTAAAAAAGGTAAGGAGTTAAAACGAGGTCTTTAGGGCGGGCTCTAATCCTCTGTCCGTGTCCTTGTAAGAGATTAGGACACAGACACACACAGAGGGACGACCATGTGAGGACATGGAGAAGGCGGCCGTCTGCAAGCCAAGGAGAGAGGCCTCGAAAGGAGTCAACCCTGAGACACCCGATATCCAGACTCCCAGCCTCCAGAATGTGAGACAATAAATGCCTGTTTAAGCCCCTCTGCGGTGCTGTGCTGTGGCAGCCCCAGCAAACTAACACAGCGGCACCAAATATGCTGGGAGCGTCTGACAAGGATAGCCCAAGCCTTGGGAAACCCGCCGGAAGGGATGACGTCCAACCCAAGCAGCCCCCCACTCAACGCCAGTCTGGACAAAGGTTAATATCCAAGAGAAATGATTGGGTGGGATGGGGGAGACAGCAAGGATACTTTTGTCTGCAAACAACGGAAACCCAACGCAGATGGCCTCCAATGACTACAACACTTGGCAGCTCCCAGCACGTGAGGTCTGCAAGCAAGGTGGCTCAGGCGTGGTGGGTTCAGCAGCTCCATGGTGACATCAAGGGCCCAGGTTCTTTCTAGCTCTCAGCTCTGCCATGCTCAGGGGCGGCTTCCTCCATAGCTGGGTTGCAAGCTGCCTGTAATAGTTCCAGGTGTCATATCCCAACAGGATGTCATCCAAAATAGATAGCTAGCACCTTTTCTATGGAATGATGTAACCTTTCCCAGAAGCCGCCCCACCCACACTAACATTTTGTTAGCCAGAGGAGACATGCTCATTCCTGATCCAAATGCTGAAGACAGTATCGCCCACAGAGAATGAAAGCAGCTGTTGTGATGGGCTTGGTCTACTATAATCTAGGAGGTCCCATGTGGGGTGACCAAGGGATCCTAAAACTGGGTCTCATCCTCCAGAAAGGGGCCAGGCAGACACAGGTCATGTCCAATTTCAGGAATCTTGAAGATGATCAATGAGGCAGCTCTGGCTCCACGTGATGGGAAACAGGAGAAGTGGTGGCCTGATGCTCGGACATCTGGCACGGGAGAGGAAGGGGGGGAGGGGGGAGGAGAGAGAGTGGATAGGGGAGGAGTCTAGGGGGGTAGTACTAACTGCTGACAGGTGGCTGGGCCAGGGTGAGCAGGAACTGGCCAGTCCCAACACGAGGGGACGGACCCCTCTCCCATAGCAGCTATGTCTGCCCTGTGCTAACGAGACACGTGGGCAGAAATGTAACAGAAGGCAGCCCATGGCTGCCCCAGCACACGCCTCCTTTGTACCCAGATCCCAAGCACCTTGAGGAAGGAATGAACTGGCTAAATGTCATGTTATAAATGGTCCTAGGCAAACTTTTGCTCTAAAATATGCTATTTATTTTTTCTCCAATTATAAAAATAATACATTATCAAAATGGATAACACAGAAAACACAAAAATCCACCAAAGAAAACCACAACAAAAAGCCCTGTAATCCCACCACCTGGAGAGAACACTGTGAGTCTTCTGCTCGAAGGTGCCGGCTCCGAGGAAGGCCCTGGGGGCGGCGTTCCAGGCGGGGCTGCCAGTGAGGAGCAAACAGCCAGACACACGCTTACCACAGCTTAGGAGGAGAAAGCCCAAGGCTTGTCCCTCAAAAACGAAAAGCCCTTTCTGTCTTCCTGAGCACACTTCTGAGGTCAGCCAAATGGGCGGGAACATGTTGCCGCTGCAGCGGACACGAGGATCCTCCTGACTGGATCTCCTGAGACATTCCTGAATGACTTTAAAAACTTGAGTGAATTCATGGCGATCTCTTAATAATCTTACTCACTGCTTTCAGATGTGCTCTCCGGAACGGGGTGGGGAGAGCAGGCAGCCTGTGGGGACTGTGGTGACCCTGGGGACACCCTTGGAAGGGTGTGTTAACATGTGCCATCACGTGTCCACTTAACTGGTGCGGGACCCGCAGAACCACCCACTCCGATACCCTGTGCCTCGCTGCCTGTATGTGATGCCTTTTAATTGCTGTCAGGAGACAAGAGAGCTCCCATCAGCAGGAAGGATGCAGCGTCCCGAATGCGAGGCTCCAAAAGTTTCCGCATAATAATGATAGTTGGACATTTAGTCTTTGTTTCAAAATATTTTCCCCATTAACCGCTTTTTAATGCTGCACAGCTCATCTCCCGTTTGGGGACACTGTGACAGGCGTGTTGGGCCCCCTCCAGATCAGGCTGGCCTCTCCTCCTCCCAGCCGGTGCCCAGGCAAGCTGGCCACAGGGGGCTCGCCGACGCTCTGTGAGGCACGGCAGGAACCTGCGATCCGGAGTTGAGGGCAGGTGCCGCCTGCACACTGCTCCGTGGCGGTGAGAGACACAGTCTGGGTGGAAGTCCTCGCTCTGCTGCTGGGTGACCTAGGACCAAGCAATCCCTGCAGGGTCTCAGCGTCCTCATCTGCAAAATGGGAATAAGACCTCGCTCTCGGGCTACTGAGGAATTAGATAATGCGGGCGGAGCACTGGCGCGGCGCCTCGTGTGTAATGTGGCTCGGCAAGCGTCAAGTGGCTCACCGTGACGTGCCGTTAACCCAGCTCGTGTCAGCCCTGTCTCTCTATTAAAGAAACAAAAACTGCTCCTCTGAGTCCAGGCTTGGGGGTGATTCTATCCAGAGCCAACCTCAGTCGAGGAGCAGCCAGGCCTGCCCTGCTGGGGAGGACAGGAGAAGCCACCAGACTGGACCAGCGGTGAGCAGCCCGGCCAGGGCTCTGCCAGGGACTCCTGCAGACGCAGGGCAGGCAGGGCCCGACAAAGGGCAGGCATGTGTGCAGAGGCCCCGTGGGGGCACCGGGCAACACAGGCAGAAAACCTCAGGGGGAAGGAAGCCCTTTCACTGGCCAAACTGGAGCCCTCCCTGCGGAACAATGAATACTCCATCATTGTTTGGCCTTTAATCACATTTTTAAACACTTAACATACGGACATCTGTTCCTTGATGTTTCGTCTTTGTTCATCTGTCATCCTCAAAATGAAAGTCCAGAACCTTCCGCACTAATTTTAAAGTCCGGCTGAACATTGAGTAATGAACAAAGCTGAAAACACAAAAGAGAAGAGCTGATATTTTTAGAACTTGTGTGTTTTTACTGACAAGTTAGAACATAAGCATCTCTAGCTGCAGCTTTTCTTGTCCACGCCGCCAGACCTTACATAGGTTCTAGCACCTGTTCTCTCGACCACCCTTCAGCTTTCCGACACTGAGACACAGAGATGATTCGCCTCTGCTGACTGTCCGTACGGCACACGCAGCCCCCAGACCCTTAGCACAGGGAACCCGCGGGAGTGCGCTGTGTCTCAGAGAGGGACACAGCCCGGCGCACTGAGCAAAAGGAAACATGCAGTCACAAACCTGTTTAAATTTTCCTCTAATTCTGTCTAAGTCTTCATGGAGTTTATCATAAGTAGGGTCATCATAAGGGAATTTCTGAATCATTTCAATCAATGATTCTAAGACTTTCATCTTTCTGCTGTAAAGCACAGAAATAAACACTCTTAGTCCTTGGTACACAAGGGGCTTAGCTTATGTAACAAGGATGCTGATTGCTTAAGTGCTAAGAATGCCTCAGTTCAGAAGCTGGGTGATTATTTTCTCATTACACTAAATAATGTTTATTTACCTAGCAACACGCTTCTACCCACACCCAGCACCTCCATGGCAGTGTGTTCCTAGCTTGCAGGTACACCTGTCCCCGTCGCGGGGGCTGAGCAGCTGAGGCAGCCCACAAGCCACGCTGGCCCTCGAAGTCACACACACAGGAACAGACAGAACTAGGCAAGAAGGAGAGTGGCTGGGCATGAGCAGGCCTGCTCTGGATCCAGGATTTTCCAGGATCTGGAGTCTGTGCCCGCAGCCTTTGGAGTCCAGCTGCAGGTAAACCAGCAAGCCCCCTCCCCTCAAAGGGCAGAAATCAGTCTCTGGTCTCTGAGGTTCCTTCCCAAGGAGAACAAAGAGCTTTGCTGAGAAGGCAAGGAGGTTCTGCAGAAAAGGCAAGCATTTAGGAGCAGGGTGGCCATTGAGTATGACTGCTCTGATACTGGTTATTTAACTTACCTGAACCTCGGTGTCCTCATCTGTAAAATGAGGACAGTAACAGCAACCTGACAGGCTTTCAAGAGCATTAAATAACCTATGTGAAGCCTGGGCTTTTGTACAGAGTAGGTGCTCAATAAATGTTAGTCTCCTGGCTTCTACCAAATCCTGGAGACCAGGGCTCTCCCTGGTGGAAGTTTAAAAATAATCCACACACGTGCACACTGGGTGGTCCAGGCCCTTTCCATGTACCATAGGGATCCCGAGGAGCGCACCTCCCTCACACCACACCTGAGCATCTGAGTGGCTGCAGTGTGCTAGGTATTTGGTAAATGGGAATTTTAAAGAACCGATTGTTGGGACGAGTCAAGTGCAATTCAAAGCAACCACGACCTCCTGCACACATGCTAATGGTACTTAGTCGGTGCTTTTAGACACACAGGTAAGTAAGTTCGCCAATGGCGAACCAGTTTTTAAGAACTATGATTGCTACCTCTTTGAAAAAGTACAAAATTGTGAAAGGTCAAAGCAAGTTAATTTAAGCAACAAAGTACCCGGTTCCCAGGGAGACTGAAGGCAGATGCCAAAATGTGGAAATGGCCGCATTCTAACATGACACAGAGTCCCACCCATTTCCAACTTTGCAAGTAGTGACTTATTCTGCTCTGGTCAATGACGCGACTCTGGACACACCCAGCCAGGCGCACAGTCAGTCGGCGCATGTCGGAGGGTGTGAGCAGCCCGGGGCTGATGGCGCCGGAGCCCCAGAGCCCAGCCTGGCCAGTGCTGTCTGCAGAAGGTTCGCCAGGCTTCTGAAATAGGGGCTGGGAGCGTCTCACACAGTTTTCAAAAAGCTAGTTACTTGACTGAAAGCCCATCTTTTAGTCTGAGATACCATTCTCTGTGGTTTCTTTGGTGTTAAAATACTCATTCTTTTACTGAATGACAACACAGATGGCAGGTGTTTTTCTTTCAACATCCTTATTTGGAAAAACTAAAAAGTAGAAGATACTGTATCAGCTCTTTAACATGTTTTAAAAATCATACTAATAAAATCCAAACATCTGTGAACCGCTGCTCTAGCATAAAGGCCTTAGGTTCCAAAGAAACTTTTGGGTACTGCTGGGTGGGGTGGAGGTGGCAGCAAGGTGGGTCTGGCAAGGCTTCCACCAGCCCTTCGTCAACCAAAGTGGCTCCTTCTCTATCCCCTAGAGAGACTGGGGGCACTGCTTTAAGATGTTAGGACGCCCTGCTCTGGGGAAAGGGCTGGCAACCCCCTGGTGTGGCACCAAGTCACACACAAGAAAGCACTTCTCATAAGCCAGAGACTCTGGCATGAGGGAGAAGGGCAGGCAGGGGAAGAACTGAAAGAAAGAGCCTCTCCTCGTCCTCTCCAGGCCCAGAGTCAAGCGCCAGGTTCAGCTTTGACTGCCACCCAGTGGTGGCACAGGCTCCCAACAACCACTCCAACTGCATCCTCAGCGGCCCTGCCGCTCCTAGTACTGAGAGAATATCCCCGAAAGTGTCCCTCTGCTGACATAAGAATCTGGTCAACTCCCAACTGCTCATGCAGGTAAGTAGACAGAGCCACCCAACTCAGTTGCAAGCATCCTTGTTCTTACACTTGAATATGGGGGTGGCCCATGTTCTAGAAATTCAAAATATTTCAAATAAAAGGACAAGTTACACGGACAGGGAATGCCACTTTCCCCGCTGTTTTTTATCCACTCTCCTCACGCCTCCTCTCCCATACCAGGCGAAGCCACCAGGTATCGGAATGATGCAAAGCACCAGCAAAGTCCAGTTTTTCTGTCTCCCACAACAGCAGAGTGGCCAGACCACCTAGGCCTTCTACCTAAGGGTTCATTTCCAGCTTAAGACCAAAAACAGTTAAAACAGGGTCACAGGGGCGTTAAGTAGGTAGAACATAGAAAGGATAGTTTTAAAAGGCTAAAAACCATTCAAATAATAGCTAACATTTATTTAGTGATTCCAAGTACCAGAATTGAATTAAGCACATTTAAATGCATAATCTCATTAACAGAATTTTTTCATATAGTTGGTTATATTAAAAAACCGGTGACAATGGAGTCACCATTTCTGAGCCCAAGTCATCCCAAGACTGTTGTAATCTCTTTATTAGAAGCTCAGGGAAAGACAAATGAGAAGATATAATCAATTTTAACATAATTTTATAGGCAGGGCATTCAAAAGCCACTTGGTGCACTGATGACCCAGGGAAAAGGTGGGAGAATATGAGAACTCTTTCGAGAAGTAACAACAACCAGTACCCACTGAACACCTAAAATGTACCTGCACTTCCTATTTATTATTTTCTTTAAATCTCCTAACAATATTCAAGTTTGACATTATTATTTTCTCCATTTTACAGATGAGAAAACAGACAGATTAATGCCCCAAGGTCATTGTTAGTAAGCTACGGAACCAAAACGCCCGGTCCATATGCTGCAAAAGAAGTCCCCAATTTTACCTGTCTTTCTCAGTGGCACAACTGTGCAAGAGACATTTCCACGCAGTAGCAAAACCTTGATAGCACCCGATCTGTGAATTGAAAATATATTTAAGCGTGAAATTAATAAGCAATTAGCTACACTTTGTCTGATCGCCAAGATCTCAAAATGAAAGGTGGGGACAGAGGGTAGTGGTGCTGCTCACATTACTGTTCTGGAAGTACCTGTTGAGCACCAGCAAGAGAAGTTAGGAGGTCAAGTCATCAGCAGGGCAGCCCACCTCCAAGATGGCCCCAGCGCTCTTCATCCCCTGGCACTCTTGCATGCCCTGTGCACTCCCCCTGACACTCTACCAGGGGTAGACGCTTGTGTAACCAACAGATACAGAGGAAGGGACAGCACATGACTTCTGAGGCGAGGTATAGAAGACAATGTCACTTTTGCCTGGCTTGCTGTCCTGGGCCACTTGCTGCTGGATGTCATGAGGACACCCCAACAGCCCTGTGGAGGGGGCCATGCCCACGGTCACGTGAGTGCACCACCACAGGGGCAGCTCCTCCAACCCCAGTCAGGCCCAGGCTGACATCCCAGCTGTAGCCTCATGAGACACCCTGAGCCAGAACCACTCAGCAAAGCTGCTTCTGAGTTCCTGACCCTCAGAAACTGTGCGAGGTAATAAGTGTTTGCTGTTTTAAGCCCATACATTTTGTGGGGACCTGTTTTGTAGCATCAGCTGTCTAATACAGTCTTAACTGCTTCAACTCAGATCTTGCCACTTAGGGCCAGTTACCTGCAAGTGAGGGCCAATCCAGGAAAAAAAGAGCAAGAAGAAAAGAAAAATGATGGCGTTTATGGAATTTCAAGGTAAATTAAATGGCATATCTTCACATGACAAAGGGTACCCATTTTTTGGGTGAGGATTCAGCTGGCTTAAGACTTGAGACAGCACCAGGATACTCCGGTGTAAACTAGGGAGACCAAGGACTTGTGTTCTCATTCTCTGGCCTGCATAATTTAACTATCTCTACCCAGTAACATGCTTTGTCTGTTCTACACAAACAACAGTTCTTCGTCAACACTCTATCTAAGCTGGGTGTGGTGGAGCACACCTGTAGTCCCAGCTACTCGGGAAGCTGAGGCGGAAGGATCGCTTAAGCCCAGGACTTCAAGGCTGCAGTGAGCTATGATTGTGCCACTGTGCTCCAGCCTGGGTGACAGAGTGAGATCTTGTCCCTTAAAAAAAAAAAAAAAAAAAACTACCTAATCTATTAACTCCCATAAAGACACTGCAATTTTGAGAGCCCTGACATTCTGATTCAATCATACTGAACATCAAAGCAAATCATATCCTGTAAATGAACATGATTCGTTTCCAAATGGGGTGCTCCTGCTTACCTCAGATCCGATTTTAGCTCCGTGGAACGCGCCATATTGTCTTCCTTCAATTATACCCAAACCACTGCCTTCTTCGTAGCCTTCCTGATACCCTTCCCCATGAAACCTGAGAAGAAGAAGCGCACTTCATCAAATCAACATGAGAAAGAGGATTTTTTTCCTAGAAAAACCCTTCCCTATTACCCAGACTCAGTAAGACGAGGCAAAGTGTAGCGGAAAAAGCCTAAAACTCAAGTCGGAGGATGCAGGCTCCAGTTTCAGCTCTACCGTTTCCTAAGTCTCTCCTCTGGCAAGTCACTGTACCTGTTTGTCTACAACGAAGGGCTAAATTAGTGACTCCCAAACCTGGTGGAGTACTAGAAACACATAAGGAAAATTTAAAGATATGAACTCAGAAGCCTCACCCACCCCCAGACATACAACAAGTATGAAGTAATGCCCAGGAATCTACTTTTCAAAATCTCCTAGGGGACTCTGGTCCGCAGCCAGGTTAGGGAGCTAAAGTTCTGTGAGTCTACAAGCAACACTCGCTCAAGTCAATCGATTCCAAAAAAAAAAAAAACCTCTGCAACATACACAGGGCTTTCCATCATATCTCAGCAGAATAGAGAGAAATGCCATCAGATCACCACAAAATTATGATGACAGGTACCTGGAGCAGCACTGACCTTTAGGGCTCAACGGTGGAAACCGCACTATCTTAACCTACACTCACCAAAGATGAAAGGAGCTTTTTGATGCACCCCGTGAAGCTGAGTGTATAGCTCCCCACTTAACTTATGTCACCCTGGGAAGTGACTGTGCTTCCTTATCTGTAAATTAGAGAGAGTAATGGGAGCTACATCCTAAGTAGGGCTAAGATAGATAACTGGAGTCGAAAGAACACTTAGAGCTCAGTCAGTGTCCGACTCACAGTAGTGTTAAACGAATGTCAGCGATTGACTGTTAAATGTTCGCCTTCTTCCTTAACTGACATCTACTGACGTCTCCCGTGGGCCGGGCGCTGGACGTCCGCCACAAGGCCACTCACACCTCCCCTGCTGTCACAGCACTAAGTGCTCCCCAGGGGCTCTCGAGGGAAAGGGATGACGTCTGTCACATTCATCAGCATGTCCATGAATACTGCCGTATGTCCTACGACTAATGAACAAGAAAAAGTGGCAGCTCCCAGATGGCAAAGGTCTGTCCCACCAGAGGCCGGGGCGTCCCTGGAGGAAGGGAGTCGTCAGCCCAGCAGATGCTAGGGGCAGCCCCTGACCGGGGAGGCGGGTCTGGAAGTGCAGCTGGGCACGTGCCCCGCAGGAGGGGCCGAGGAGTAAAGGAGACTCAATAGCAATCTCAGCCCCACACTTGTCCCCTGTTTTCAGGGCCACGAGACGCTCTCCCAAGGCACACGCCCCCGGGACGCAGGGCGCGAGCGGCCGCCGCAGCCCGCAGCCAGCGGTCAGTCAGCTGAGCGAGGACCAGACGCGCGGGCGGGGGTCCGGCCTCGCCACCCACCTCTCATCCGCCATCACGATGGCGTCGAACATGTCCTGGCTCCCAGCCATGGCGGCAGCCGGGCTGCCCCCGCCCCCGGGCTCCTGCCTCCCTGCGCGGCCGGGCCGACCCGTGAGGCTCGGGCACCGACACACCGCTCCTGAGGACGCCAAGCCCACTTCCGGCAGCGGCTGCGCGGGGCAGGCCGGGTAAGAACGGCACGCGCGAGGGTCCAGAAGGCGCCGGCTCCGGACCGGGACGCAAGCGCGGCTGTGGCGGTGGGCGGGGCGGGGCTCGAACGAAGCCCCGCCCCGTGGCCCTGGGCCTCCCTCTTTGCGGTGGCGACTGGCCGCGCGTGCCCCCAGCCGCCCCGGGAGGGCCCACCTGGCCCGCGCGGGCGGAGCCGACCTTATTTTTTAAAATCTAAAGCGGATGGAACCGAATTACCAAAAGTGGCTCTGAAAGAACCAGGGAAGAAATTGGAAAAGTTACCCAAGAACCGGCTCCTCAGCAGCCTCTGCGGGTGCAATTTTCGGGGCTTTAGCTCTGTGTGTCACCGGCGTGGGAGATAATTCTGAACGCGGTTCTTAAAAAGCTGTTTCAGTCTGTCGGCGACGACAGAGTGTGCCTGTGAAACGCCTCGAGCCTCCCACGAAAGCCGAGAGTAAAACGGGTGCTTTGTCACTCGACACTGGCCACCTTTCCACCACCTGGCCCAGGCTGGGAACACCAGCAGCACCGTCTGCAGGTGAGGCGGCCCGCGCCCGCTGCGAACCCCCGAACCCTCGAAGCAGGCACTCGAAACGTTTTCAGAATCCGAAATAGAGGTAGCTCAGCGAGCAGCCATTCACAGGATGACTAGCAAAACAAACAAAAACATTAAAGAACCACCCCACTTTCTTCCCGTTATTCCAACAATAATAGCCTGGGCAGGGGTGGCGATGGGAAAATCGCTTTATGTTAGTCTTAATAAATTTCTTTTTTTTAAAGTATAATTTCCATTTTATTTTTTTCCAAAGGATAGTAGTATTCCTTTGGTCCTCAAGGACACAACTCATAACATGGGCTTTGGTGGAGGTCGCCGGGCAGCACCCGCAGGTAGAAATCGGGTTGGGGGGTTGGCAGGACTCTGTCCCTCTTTTCTTTGTCATCTGGGAAGCGAGGACACGAAAGAGGCATCAATTTCTTAAAAATAAGAATTTCTAACAATTTTAACAGGACCTTTATGAGGAAAACTACAGGTACACCGTGATGCTGGATGGGGAGACGGAACAAACGTAGTACCAGGCAAAATTCCATGTGATCGGGGGAAAATGTGTCAAAATCCTAAATTTCATCTGCATGAATAAATTAGAATAACTAAGGTGTTTTTGAGAAACACAATGATATGGAGAAGTTGCCATACCAAATATGAAAAGATAAAGTGTCAGTGTAAGTATTGTGGTATGTTGGTTCAAGAAGAGACAGATAGATCCATAAAATAGGGTAGATTGGCCCAAAGTGAGTATGCCTTTCATAATCAGGAAAAAAAAAAGCTATTTTAAATTCTTAAAAGGAAGTCATTAAAAGACAATTCACTTCAAGGAACTAAACCCTCATCTCATCTGTATTCATCACGAATAAATAACGACACGGTTGGAAAAAGAGACACTTCAGGGGCTTCAAATCCAAGTTTGATGCCATGGGGCAGGGCGATGGGAATCTGAGGGTCGAGTCCCTCTCAGTCTTTCTGGATGAGTGTCCCCTCTGTTCCTTCCCTAACAGAGGTGCTCAGGAGCCTGCCTGTTTCTATGAGGACCCCTGACAGCCATGGTGCTGGAGGCCTGGGTGGGGCCAGGGGCAGGGGCGGGGGGCCTGGTGCTGTGGCCAGTGACCAAAAGCAGGGCTCCTCTGAGCCTTCTCCTGGCTGCAGAAGAGGCAGTCTCTGCCCTGCCTGCCCCCAAGGCAGCAGGGAGCCTGGGGGCTGGATGGCATTGACCAAGGTCGTGTGGGACAAGATCTGAGATTTGGGCCAACCCATGTGACCCAAGTCCCCTAGCTCCTACTTACTCCATTTTTCTGACTCTGCTTCAGGGACAGAGCCATTGCTTCCAAATGCAGGATGCAGAAAAGGCAGCTTCTTTCACCTTCTTTCCTGAAAGGGCAGGTGGGGTCCCACCAGCATTCCTTAAGCATAGGCTGGTCTCAGGTGAGTCTTCTTTGTGCTCCTGTAGGACTACAGAATATCTGGGAAAGCAGCGCAAGGATCTGGTGACAATACTTCCACTGGGAGGGGACTGAAAGTCTGAGAGGAGACTTACTTTTCACTGTACACCCTTGTATTAGTCAGGTTAGGTAAGGCTGTGCTGCAGTAACAAACAAACCCTGGCGTCTCAGTGGCTGAGCTGGGAAGGGCTATTTCCCACGTACACAAAGGCCACTGTGGATCAGGGAGCTCTCCTTCACCCTGTAGGAACCAAGGCCTCCCTATTCGCCCAGTAGGGGAAGAGAAAGATGGAAGAAGCAGGCTAGCTCCTAACCGCCTTGTCCCAGGAGAACACTTCTTACGTTCTGTTTGGCCACGTGGCCCTGAGCAAACCTCAAGGGAGCCCAGGAAATGGAGAGCCCAAGGATGCTTGGACAACTCTGTCTCTGCCACAATGCTTTCGTGCTATTGGGATTGTTTTTAACCTCATGAATATGTGGCTTCTCCAATTTAAAAGAAAGAAAGGAGAGAGAGGGAGTTGTTATCTAATATGTATGTTATCTAAGACATCTGATATAACAGGTGGGATATATTAGTCCTCTCTCCTCACCCAACTGAACAAAATGCAGTAGGTGCTTTCAAAGAGATGTGCCATAAGCACATTTTACTGACAATAATTTTAAAAACTAGTTTCTCCAAAGCTGTAGTTTCCGAAGTAAATAAAGATTTAAAATAAATAATGAAAGTTTAAATATTGGCAGACACCAAAAGTGCATAGCTTACTTTGCATAGGATCTAGCACATAGTAGGTGCTCAGTAAATGGTTGTTGAATGAATATGTGAGAATGTAGTGGGGGCAGGAGGCAGAGAGGGCCCCTCTGGGCCTTGGGAGGAGGACAGGCTATGTTTGCCATGGTGTTTGATCATGGCCTTCTGGGGTCATCTCAATAGAAAGGGTGACCAGATAAATGGTTTTCTTCCAGAGCTCAAAGACCTTTTACCAAAACCAGACCAGCCTTTCCAAGCTGGGCCCATGTCCCTGTCTGCAGGTGAGGAAGTAGAGGCATGAAGAAGAAAGGACTGGCCCAGCCCTGGCAGGTTTTGTCACGGTGGTGATGCTCAGAGGTGGTGATCCAGTCGGGGCCACCTGGTGGGTCCGGGCAGGACCCAGCTCTGCGCTGTCCTGTGGGCACAGGATTGTCCCTCTCTGTGGGGACAGTTAGGGCTCATGTCCTCTGCTTGGAGAGGTTCTAAGAGGGTCTCCCCACAAG
This sequence comes from Indri indri, assembly GCA_004363605.1. NCBI lineage: Eukaryota > Metazoa > Chordata > Mammalia > Primates > Indriidae > Indri > Indri indri. The sequence continues at coordinate 86,284 of RJWJ010003342.1, forward strand.
ACAGACACCCCTTCATTTGTTCAGAAGGCTCAGTGCTGAGCCTGCAGCATCTGCCTTTGCAGAGCTTCCTCTGGCCCCAGCCTGCCCCAGACTTTTCCTCTCCTCTGCCCCCTGCCCAGGCCACAGCCCTTCCTCCCACACACATCCCTCTAACCCCGCCTGGGGGACTCTCCTTCCCCACCTCTGTGGAGCACCCAGGGGGCTGTGAGGGGCGACTGCCGTTTCCTTGCCCCTCCTCCTGCCCTGACCCCTCCCCTCCCCAGCTGGACAGCAGCCTCCAAAAGGCAGGGCTCTGGCTCCTCCTAAACCTCCTGCCCCCACCGTGCCCAGGACGGGGTCTATGGCGCTGAAATGCGAGGAGGCAGTAAAGAACGGGCAGTGCTCCTCATCAGCTGTCATTCCTCCCCCGCGGTGCTGCCAGGAGGCCACCAGGAAGCCACCTTTTTTGGCATCCGAAATGCAGTCTTGCCAGCTGGGCGTGTTTCTTGAGGGCATTCTTGGAATTTAACTTCTGGTGCCTCAGTTTACTCATCTGTAAAGTGAGAGCAATACTGGAACCCGCTTCTCAGGATGGACACGAGGAGGAGCACCTCGCATGCACGAAATACGATATATGGATTAATCAATATTGTGAATGCGATGAATTCTTGGTACATTGTTAGTGTCAAGTTGTGGAAAGGATAAAGCCCGCCTTTCCCTTCGCCCCCGCCCGTTTCCGGGCACACAGCAGGGCCCTGGGGGACACTTGCCCAGGTTCCTTCCCTTCCTGGGACCCGGCTGCGAAAGCGGGCCCGCGGGGATAGCGGGCCAAGCGCGCGAGGGGCGGGCGTGAGCGCGCAGCCGCAGGTTCGCTCCGGGCAGCGCGCCCCCAACCCGCTCCCGAGGCCTGGACCCTGCGCGGTCCTGGACCCTGCGCGGTTAAAGGTGCCCCGGGACCTCGAATCGGGCCCCCACGACAGTGCGGCCCCTCCCCGCGCACCTGCCACCAGGGGCCGCCATCGCGCCGCGGGCGCGCCGGGTCTCCGGTCCCGCCGCCCTGCCCGGCCTCGGGCGCGGTCTGGCTGGAAAACGCGCTGCTGGGCCCCCGCTGCCCCCAGCCTGGCTACGGTAAGGCGGATTAGGACCTTCTGCGGGTCAGTTTTCTTCGTCATCATTTGCAATTCTTAAAGACCTGCTTTGGAGATGGACACGGTCAGCGCTGTGCAGGGAAAGACACCGAGGCTCAGGGAGGTGTCCAAGCCGCGCCCCAGGCCGCACACCTCCCGCGGTGGCAGCCCGCCCGCCTCCACCTACTCAGCTTCTGTTAGGTCCCGTTAGGCCGAGACTGAGCACGGATTCCCGCTCAGAGCGCTCAGATCGCATATGGGGAGGGGGGTCCCAGGCCCAGGTGCCAGGTTATCCCGTTCAGATGGGAGAAGCAGGATCATGGAGCCCTGCCTCCCAGGACCCCAGGGAGGAGAGCGCTCACATTCTGGATGCTGCCCCTGGCAGCCTGTCCGGGTCTGGGCCCAGCGGCTCCCTTGAGCTCCACGCTGGTGTTGGGGTCCAGTCTTCAGGCTGGCCTGGGTACCCCCTGGGCATGTGTCAGGAGCCACAGAGCAGGACAGCTGACAAGCGA
>RJWJ010003343.1:0-87610 GCA_004363605.1 Indri indri
CTGCCTTGTATTCCAAGGCCACATCAGCCCCTGTGAATGTGAACTCCTAACAGTGCCACTGGCTTTCTGCCTTCTTACCTGGCCATATCCTTTACAATCACCCTCTTCCTCTTCCTGTCCTACCAGCCACTCCAAATCTGACCCAGAGCTGTGCTTTTCTCATAGGCCCTAATCTAGATTGATCACCTGGCTGTTGTATCTGGCCTTAATTCCAAGCAGGATACACTTAGCTCTTTAGATGCAAATGTGTCAAAATGTAAAAATCACTGTTTATTACTGATAAATGTGTGCAACAGACATCCCTGAACTCCAGTCGCCATTCTTAAGACCTAGAAGTGAGGAATAGCAATGAGTTGAAAACCCCATCCCTACATTCTTGGTCATAGGGGGAAAAAAGAAAAAAAAGAAACCACTGAATTACTACTACCTTGCTTTTTTGGTGCACATAAAAATATCTCAGTCAAAATCATATTCAAAATGTTGTCTGGCTCGAGGTAGGCACCTCCTCAGCAAAACCTTGGCAGAACCCAAATACAGAATCTAAAAACAAATTGGAAAGCCCTTGGCACTACTTTACTACTAAGTTTACTACACTTTTTTCCAAATATCACACAGTCCTCCATTCCATATGCATCTCCCCAGATTAGCAATCTTGCAATTTATAGTGTACAAAGTTTCCAACCTCCCTTATTCACCTCCATAATTCTTTCAGCCCTCCACTGCATGCTCCCTGCCCACTGTCCTTCTTCCCAGGGCTTGCAGACCCAGACAGTCAACCTGAGAAGATGTACTTGTCTTCCAGACAACCAGCGATCTTAGGGCTTTGCATTTTTTAAGTCTGCAAATCCAGGAGCAACAGTCACCATTATTTTATTTGTACCTCTGTCACAAAGGAATGAGAGAAACAATGGGACCCGATCCCTATCCTATGGATCATTGGTTAACAACAGCTAAATTGGTCCGGCCCAAGATTCTGGTGATGATCAATTCACAAGAGTGAAAGTGACCTTAAAGAAAATCTAACCCAACTTTCAACAAATGTTTAAACCTATTATTTAATATTAGTATTACCAAAGAGTTGTCTTCTGATGTAAATTTGATACCTCCTACTACACAGTTAAAAAATTCTGCCTTTTTGCAAGGTTTTTCTATATTTTGTACGAAGAAATACAAGCATACCTCTGAGATACTGAGGGTTTGGTTCCAGACCACCACAATAAAGCAAATATCAAAATAAAATGAATCATACAAATATTGTGGTTTCCCAGTGCATATAAAAGTTACATTTCCACTATACTGTTGTCTATTAAGTGTGCAATAGCATTATGTCTGAAAAATATGCATATCTTAATTAAAAATACTTTTTTGCTAAAATATGCTAACGATGATCTAATCCTTCAGCAAGTTGTAATTTTTTTCTGGTGGGGGCTCCTGCCTTGATGTTGACGGCTGCTGATTGATCAGGGTGGTGGTTGCTGAAGACTGGGGTGGCTATGGCAATTTCTTAAAATAAGACAACAGCGAAGTTTGCCACATCAATTGACTCTTCCCTTCACAAAATATTTTTCTGTAGCATGTCCTATTTGATAGCATTTTACCCACAGTAGACCTTTCAAAATTGGAGTCCAGCCCTCTTAAACCCTATTGTCTGCTTTATCAACTAAGTTTATGTAATATTCTAAATTCTTTATTGTCATTTCAACTGTGTTCACAGTGTCTTTACTCTTCACCAAGAGTAAATTCTATCTCAAGAAACAACTTTCTTTTCTCATCCATAAAAAACAACCCCTCATCTATTCAAGTATTATCATGAGATTGCAGCAAGTCTGTCACATCCTCAGGCTCCATTTCTAATTCTAGTGCTCTTGCTATTTCTGCCACATCTTCAATGACTTTCTCTACTGAGGTCTTGAACCCCTCAAAGTCATACGTGAAGGTTGGAATCAACTTCTTCTAAACACCTGTTAATGTTGATATTTTGACCTTCTCCCATGAATCATGAATGCTCTTAATGGGTATTTAGAATGGTGAATCCTCTCCAGAAGGTTTTCAACTTACTTTACCAAGATCCATCAGAGAAATCACTATATAAGGCAACTATAGCCTTATAAAATGTATTTCTTAAATAATAAGACTTAAAAGTCAAAATTACTCCTTGACCCATGGGCTTCAGAATGCATGCTGTGCTAGCAAGTAGGAAAACAACATTGATCTCCTTGCACATTCCATCGGAGCTCTTGGGTGACCAGTGCATTGTTACAACCAGTAATATTTTGAAAGGAATCTCGTTTTCAGTAGGTCTCAGTAGGTCTCAACAGTGGGCTTAAAATATTCAGTAAGCCATGCTATAAATAGATGTGCTATCATCCAGATTTTGTGGTTCTGTTTCGAGAGCACAAGCAGAGATGAGTTAGCATAATTCTTAAGTGCTCTAGGATTTTCAGAATGGTAAATGAACATTGGCTTCAACTTAAAGTCACCAGTTGCCTTGGCCCTTAACAAGAAAGTCAGCCTGTCCTTTGGAGCTTTGAAACTAGGCACTGACTTCTCTCTAGCTATGAAGGTCCTAGAAGACATCTTCTTCCAATATAATGCTACTCTGTCTGTATTGAAAACCTGTAGTTTAGAGTAGCCAGCTTCATCAATGACCTTGGCTAGATCTTCCAGTTAACTTGCTGTGGCTTCTACATCAGCACTTGCTGCTTCAGCTTGCCTTTTATGTTATGGAGATGATTTCTTTCCTTAAACCTCATGAACCAACCTCTGCTAGCTTCAGCCTTTTCGTCTGTGGCTTTTCACCTCTCTCAGCCTTCATAGAATTAAAATAATTAGGGCCTTGCTCTGGTTAGGCTTCGGCTTAAGGGAATATTGTGGCTACTTTCATATTCTATCCAGACCACTAAAATTTTCTCCGTATCAGTTATATGGTAGTTTCACTTTATCATTCATGTGTTCATGGAAGTAGCACTTTTAATTTCTTTCATGAGCTTTCCCTTTACTTTCACAACTTGGTTAACTATTTGGCACAAGCGGCCTAGCTTTCAGCCCAACTTGGCTTCCAACATGCCCTCCTTATTACACTTAACCATTTCTAGCTTTTGATTTAAAGTGAGAGATGTGTACTTCTTCCCTTCACTTGAACTCTTAGAGGCCATTGTGGGGTTATTAATTGGCCTAATTTCAATATTGTTATTTTTCATGAACTAGGTAAAGGTCTGAGGAAAGGGAGAGAGATGGGAAAATGGCTGGCTGGTGGAGCAGTCAGAGCACACGCATTTATTGATTAAGTTTGCCATCTTCTATGGGTGCAGTTTGTGGCATCCCAAAACAATCATAAAATCACTGCTCACACATCACCATAACAGATACAACAATAATTAAAAAGTTTGAAATATTGGGAGAATTGCCAAAATGTGACGCAGAGACACAAAATGAGCACATGCTGTTTGAAAAATGGCATTGATAGACTTGCTCAACACAAGGTTGCCACAAACCTTCAATTTGTAAAATACATAATATCTGCAAAGCACAATAAAGTGAGACACAATGAAATGAGGTATGCCTTGTAATCAGAAATGGATGAAATGGTGAGGAGAATATATCCAAAATGCCTTAAATACATCAGAAGATCTAAAAAACTCATGACATGACCAAATTCACCATTTTGTTCTTTGGTTTGTTCTTTGGTTTAGGTTTTCACTGTCAAAAGAAATATGTTTATAGATATATTAACATTACCATAACACATTTGAGAGTTAGTAAATTTTCTGGCCTTTATGTCTGATCTTGCTCTCCCTATAGATTTGCTATGGTCTGTGTCCCCCTAAATTAATGTGTTAGAAACTTAATGCCCAATGCAGCAGTGTTGGGAGGTGGGACCTAAGGGGAGGTGTTTAGGTATTGAGGGCTCCACCCTCATGATTTGATTAATGCCACTACAAAAAGGGCTTCAGGAGTAGGTTTGTTCCATTCTACTCTTCTGCCTTGTGAAGACACTGAGTTCCTCTTTCTCTCTTCTGCTCTTCTACCATGTGAGGATATGGCCTTCCTCCCCTTCAGAGGATGCTGCATTCAAGGCACTGTTTTGGAAGCAGAGAACCTGGGCCCTAACCTGCTGGTGCTTTGATCTTGGACTTCCCAGTACTGTGAAAGAATAAATTTCCGTTTTTTATGAATTACACAGTCTCATGTATTCTGTTATAGCAGCACAAAACAGACTAAGACAATAGCTCAAAGTGAAATTGCAGGAGGAAAGATAAAGGAGATACATATGGAAATATTGCTTAAAATCATAGTCTTAAGGATACGCACACACACACACATTCACACATGTATATATATATTTAAATAATGCTACAAGATTACTGAACAGAGTAACTGTCAAGTCACTATGACACCAATAACTGATTTTTTATCAGTTCAGAAAAGCAATTTTATTTAGATTATTTTAATTAGATCATTCTTTGAAAATGTGTTATATGTAGATGTATGTTTAATTATATATTTATTTGTACAAAAACAGAATTATTTCCTAGCTAGCAGAAATATCAGATATCAGTTTTTTCTGCAAACGTCTGCATACTACTCAAGATTCTAGGGAAAATGGCAAGCAAATAACTGAAAGTTAAAACCAAGGGGAAGAAAATAACATTGGTTCAGTACTTTATAGCCTTCAAAGTGTTTTCACATTCATTACCTCAAATTCCACATTAGTAAATGAAATCCATTCAAAGAATAACATATCCTATAATTTGCACTTTCCCTAGTGAGACTATTTTAAGATTAATGAGGATTATTGAAGTATTATTATATATGATGTTATTAAAGCTTGAACCTGGAGAAATGCTTAAAGCAAAGACAAGTGAAATGCTTAAATCATAACCATTAATTAATCTGTTTACAGTTCTTTATTAAGATTAATCACTCTTTAAGCCTACAACCCTAATTATTAGAAATATGATCATGGGAAAGTTAACAACTTGTATGTCACCCCTTCAATTCTGAAACAGGGGAAACTCTTATCTTCTTGTAGACAATAGACTGGATCAGAAAATACTTTGTGAGGTCCCCTCTGCCTAAAAATTATATGAACCTAAGGTTTTATGAATACACAACAAAATAAGTAAAGACAAAGTGATGTAAGACTTTTGGATAATTAATTCTTCATGACAATTTTCTTAGAAATATAAAAGGAGGAAATTAGTATGTGCTAAAAAGATATCCATTATACTATTGCATCATATAAGTAGTTTATTGTAAAAATGAGAATTTCATTATGTATTGGAACATTTTAAAGTGAGCTTTCACAAGGGCTGATAGCCTCATATGGTAGCTATTTTTCATTTAACCAAAATAAAAGGAAAATGGAATAAGTCATACAACATCTTACCATTCATGTCTAATTAACATATCTCTTCCTCTTCCACCTCCACCCTCTTTCCCATGCCAATGGCAAATAAACACCAAGTTGAATAAACATTTACTGTGTCAACTCATGTTAAATACAAATTTAACTGCTTTAGGTACATACACACACACACACACACACACACACACACACACATACACACATCTCTTTCAAGAGTTTTTAATTCCCACATCATTTTTCTATTATATGTGTTGTATATATCATAAATATGAAGATATGTTTAGACACAAAAACATTAGAACTATTTATTTTTCAAAATAGGCTGTTACAATAACTAACCATATCCCCGCCTGCCTTTGTGAAAATAAACTTGGATCTACTTGTCTGTCTTTATTTTTCACTCAAGTTTATTGACGTACAATTTACATACAGTAAAATTCACCCTTTTAGTTCACAGTTTTATGAGTTTTGACAAATGCATGGTCATGTAATCACCACTAGTTTCAAGATATAGAATATGTCCATCATCCCCCCAAAAATGTCGTGTTTCTTTGTAGTTAATTCCTGCCCTTCACTCCCAGCTTCTGTCAACCACTGATCTGTTTTCTGTCCCTATAATTTTGCCTTTTTAGAATATCATATAAATGGAATTACACAGTATATAGCATTTTACATTTGGCTTCTTTCACTTAGCATATTGCATTTGTGATTCATTCCTGTTGTATGTATCTGTGACTGTGTTCCTTTCTATATTGCTAAGTAATATTCCATGGATTGGATTATTTGTTTACCAATTTATATTTGAAGGATATATGGGCTATTTCCTACTTGCAAGTCTTTCTTAACATGGCAGAGCATGAGGCAGCATGGTATGGTGGTTAAGAGCTTAAGATTTTGAGCTAGGCAGACCAGTTCAAAGCCCATGTCCAATATTAACTTGTACTGGGCAAATTACTTATATTCTCTGAGTCACAGTATTGTTGCCAAGATTAAATTAGTACATGGCTTTCAGTATCGAATGGTTGCTGTTATTATTACAGCTATCACTAGTTCACAAACTCTGCTCATTTAAATGTAAATTAATTACAGTTAAAAAAATTTAAATCCAGTTCCTCAGTCACTATAGCTATATTTCAAGTACTCAACAGCAACATGTGGCTAGTGGCTGCCATATTGGGCAACAAAAATACACACAATTTCAATAATCACAGAAATTTCTACTGGACAATACTGCTTAACACTTAAAAATATATACTTCCATTTAGAACCAGATTACATAATACAGTCTAATTCTCAATTTTTCTGTGTACATAATCTTATATGCCATATAAAACTAATAATTAGCAGACTGAGCTATTCTGTGCAAGATACTCTCCAGGGACAACTTAAGCAATGATCCTGAGCCACATGGACAATAACGTAAAAGGTAAAAGATGAAATGATTATCAAAGTTTAGCTGGTAAAAAAAAATGGGTCATTTAAAAATTAAGACACATATGAAAAGGAGTATTTCATGTAAGCAGAAAAGTGGGAAGAACTCAATGTAACACGTTTTTATATTCCTTCCAGGGGATCAAGCACCATGCTATTGAGACATGGAGGAACCAAATGATCAGGAACAGGACTCAATACAGTCATGTGATAGAGCATGACATGTTGTAGACAGTCACGTGATGAAGATACAAAAAATCAGACACTCAAATCAGATCAAATTAAGTGCAGATTGGCAAAGGCAGGTGTAGAACAAATCCAGAGTGGGATCTAAGATGCAAGGCCAAATCAACCTGAAGAAAATGAATAGATGAATATGGACCAGGCAATTAAAGTGATACTGAGATAAACACATGGCCAAGGAGGAAGGCAGCGCCCAAAAGTTAGGACAATACAACCAGAATAACTCATCACCCGGGAGACCGAAGGACAAGAGAACACGTGCCCATACAGGAAGCCAGACTGGGGAATGTGGCCAGTTTGGGGATGCTGTTCCTGCAATCTTTTATCCTTGATTGTTCCACATGGGATGGTTTATCTTCCTATCACAGATGCCAAAATGACATATGGAAGTCAAATAAAACTTTCAGATAGGCTGTGTTAATTGGCTAAAGGCAAGATAGCTGAAGTCTTTATATTAATATTTTAAAATTAAACATAAAGGTAAAAATCTTTAAAAACTATATGGAAATGTAAGATAAAAAGTATCTTCCTTAAGTTTATTGGCTATCTACTAGGTCCTGGCTGCCCTAATGGTGTCCCCCGATTTTTCCATTGCCTCATTTGGGCTTATATTCAGGTTGAGTGACTTGCTCAAGAAGCTGTCTATAGAACCATGGTTTCAATTGCTTGTTCTTGGGGTCCACCCCATGCGCTTTGCCAAAAGATCTACAGAGTCACAAAACAGTGTTATTCCCAGATGTGTCTGAAGCCAGATGAGTCTCAAATAAAAAGTAAACATTTTAAAGTCCAGCCTTGGATGAGAAATGTGTTTTTAGAGAAAAGGCAAAACAACAACAAAAAACTTGACAGCTAGCACGGTCATTTCAGATTGTACCTTAAAAAGACACTACACACATCTCAAGAACCAATCCAGATACTACATGACCCACCCCTCTGGCACAAGGTCATGGCTCACCATCTGAAACCACAATGCTCACAGAATCCTCAGAGGTTCAAGAATAACTCACTTGATTTAAGTCAGCAATGGAAAGAAAGCTCATTAAGAATTCTCATTTTCCCCACTACAACCACAGGAGCTGATGCTCTGATCATTCCAATTGCATCTTCTCAAGGAGAATTCTGAAACCACTGGAGGGTGACTTTAAAGGCAAACCATCAAAGTCAGTTTAAATGTTATGAAAAGATGAAGCCATGAAATTATCATTTATAATGTATTTGCATTAGAAGATACTGGTTTTCTAACTTTCCATTTATACAAGAATTGTCAGGAGTTCCTCCTGAGAGGAAACACAATGCCAGGGTATCCTGGAAAGCTAGAGTTATTACTTAATATTACCCCAGAGACAGCTATAACGGCAGGAGAAAAGTATCCAGTGTAAATGGTTTACCACAGTGGAGACTCGTAGCACTATAAATAGAACATGGGATCTAGATCAAGATCCATATTTGAATCCTAGCTGTATCATTGTCTAGTTTGATGACTTTAGTTTAAACCCCTAATTTCTCCTGTCATCAATTTATTCATCTGTAAAATGGGATAACACATTGCTTAATTACTTCGGTGGAGTGCTGTGACAGTCAAATGAGATAATGGCTGGGAAAAGACTTTGCAATCTGTAGATCACTGTGCACATGGGAACCATTATCTGGTCTTTTTCCCTAAAATACTGGTCCTTGGAGTTCACTTAGCCGGGGGTTTTCCAACTACACTTCTAAAAGAACATTTTTGGAGCTACTCAAATGAAGACTTAGACAAAATATGAGTATCTGTTTTCTGCTTCTTTTTCTCTGATCCAAGGAACTTGCTTCCTTTCACAGATTTAGCTCTTTATGTTATTAACTAAATTTAAATCATGCCTAAAGACTTACTTGTTTGGCAGCACAGTTTCATATCCTGTTTGGTTTAATTTTTAAAATTCTTTTGTAAAGCACTCCAAGATGTTTGCATGAAGATCACTCAACAAATGGAAGCTTCTCTTGAATACACACACAAGGACACACCCACATCAGTCGGAAGAAACATAATACAGACTTTTTTGTTAACTTGGTAAAACAAGTCTACAGAAAACAGTTCCTAAAATTATAATCACTGCCACACTGTATGGCCATTTCTTGACTGAGAGAGCCTTGAAACCAACTTGGAAGGCTCCGAGTCCCCCAACTCATATAGAGAGAAGATTTAAGTGTATGCTTCAACATAGACACAATATTTTCCATGAAGCAGGCATCCTGGCAAGAAAAAATTCCCTCGTGTTTCAGTATTTATCGAGAGACTAACCATCAGATCCTGAATGTGTTACATAAGCACAATACCCTTATTGTTAGCAGCTGTGCATTGGTCAGCATTGCACAACTGACCAGGTGCATTGCAGGATGGAGTTTTGTCTTTATCCAAAGATCAGGGTAAATGGGCTCAGGACTTACTCAGGACTTACTCTACGATGGTAGCACATTTGTTCCAAATCATCAGGATTATGAAAATCCAAGAGGTACTTTGCCAAGTTATACATATGTGGTAGAAATTAAAGCATACTGTAGGTATAAAAAGAGCCATTGGTTTAATTTGGAAACATTCTTTTTGATTCTGTATAAGAATTGATTTTAAACTTAATTTTCTGGATGTAAGGGTGAAATCATTGACCCAGTATCACTAAAGATCATCAGGCAATTCCAGGAAAGCTATATCAAATCATCGATGGCAAGGATATTTGATTTAAGATAAGTGTATAATGCTAAAATGTATTCATTAGAAAAGCCAAGGAAAGATCTATCCCTATAGGACAGAAGAGTTTCTAGAGTTAAAAAAAGAAAAAAAATTATTTCCTTTTGTACTCAAGAAGAAAATTTCTTTTACTTGAACAGTTAAAGTTCAGATTTTATATTGTCTCATGACAGGAATTCAAAGGCTGTTTTCTCACCTTTGCTCTTTACTTGAGTTTAAATATTTTAAAGTATCTCTTCCTTTACTGATATACATCCCCATTCAATTAATTTTCTGTTTTCAAAAGCTCCAGATAACCAGTTAGTTGTTATTTAAGGGTATTACGTTGTAAGACAAGTTATTAAGCTGCCAGATTTTGTATTCAATAAATCTGTATTTTCACAGTGACTTTTGGTTATTGTGTTGGTTTACTTTTTAATGAATGTTTGCCTATATATAAAACAGAGCTAACGCAAAGTTTCTTATGAAAATGAATGACACTATCTAGGCTATATTAATACTATCAGCATTAGTATTATAGAAAATGCCATATATTGACATATTAAACCATTGTTTTTCTGATCTTTTTGGATATAGAGCTAATACATAGTAAGCATGTGCTCTGTGACAGCCAAGGCGCTGAGGGCCCACCCAGCGAGGGAGCTACTGCTAGTTTCCTCAATGTACAGATGAGGAAGTTGAGGCAAAATGGTTAGAGAAAAATGAAGTCATCTGACTCCACAGCACTAGCCCTGCAACAGAAGCCTAATGATGGTGTTTCTGGCTGTAATCGGCAGAGGAGGAGCAGGCCTTTAGCAAAAGTCCTCTGTTACAGCATATAAAAAGACTTCATCTCGAAGTGTGGGTCACAAGCTTACCTTCAGGACTGGTAAAACTAGTGTCTACAAAAAGACAACTGTCAAATGCCCAAATTATAAATCATGTTTATGGCACCTTTATTAATGAAAAACATTCAATTTAAGACCCTGTGCTTCAATTATAGTTGTTTGGTGGCAAAATATTGACTAACTTTAGTTCTGCCTGTGAAATGTAATAACGGAATTGAAATACATCATTGAGAGTCATTAAAACCACTATACAATTTGTTAATTTGTCCTCAATTAGGAAATAACATACAGATTATACCAATGAAGTGTATACTTCACAATCCTACAAGTAAAGAATGTTTTGAGGAGGATGACTCCATTTTCAAACTCTAGCATAGGTGTGGATTTGTAGTCTGTAATGACCCTATTTTCCATGGGAAGAAAATAGAATGTTTTTGTATTTGCTTATTGTTTCTGAAAGCAATCTCTCCTGGTGACTTTCCCTTGTTATTGTCATAGAGATTGGTGTATGTTTCTCCAGGACTATAACTTATGACAGATTCTGGGAGAGATTGTGCCTGTCCCTGCTCAACACTTTCAGTACCAAAGTATAAAGCAGAAGATTATGTTTCCTTCCTTGTTTTATGTTTCCTTCCTTGTTTTATTTCCCAAGACTAGTCATGCAGGACAGAGACATTCACTTCTGTGCCCAATGGTCTCTTGTCTTTAATTTCATAGACCAGTTTTACAAATACAGAGGTGATTTGGGCTCCTTGACATTCTGCTTACTTTCCAGGTGGACTTTCTTGCCCTGCTTGTAAATGGCAGGCTGAGCAGAACCTCCATAAATTAGGTCCTATTTGGTCTACATTTTGCAGAAATTATTCAAATATTCTAGCCTATGGGTGTTCCTATTTCTTATTTCCTGTGCAAACATGATCTTTTATCTGATATAAATATATATACATGTATATATATCAGGAAAAACATTATACACACACACACACACACACACTTACATCATTTGGGAGCTAGGGTGTTAAATATGTGTGATAAAATCACAGTCTTGAAGCAAAAATAAAGTAACCCTCCACGACTACCCCACATGGCCTCCTCCACGATTAATATATTTTAGGGAAAAAATTAATTTCCATATCTTTCCCCAAGTATACAATAAAAACTAGAACAAGTTATTGTCCCCCTTCTTCCTTTAGTTTTGAAAATAAAACAAGGTATGTCAAGCTTGCAGATTTTATGGAAACTGATATGTAAAGTACTCTTTGGCTGGCTAACTCCTTCCAGGCTTAAATGTCATTTAGCTGCCCCATCCCCCATCAAAATTATGTCCCTCACATCAGTCTGTCATGGCACCATTTTCATTCAAGTATATCATACCTGAAATTATAGAGTTTTGAACGCCTTACTTCTCCAAGTTAATTGTAAACTGATTTTTTTTTTATTTTAACCATTATATACCCAGTAGCTATCACAGTACCTGGTATAATAGACACTCACTATATATTCAATTAGTGATTAAATAAACAGTAAAACAGACAACAGAGTTTCTATGGTGCTGTTTAATGAAGTAAAATACAGTGTCATAAAATAGTTTCACTATGTCTTGCTTGGACAAGTACATTTTCACACTAATTTATAATTACACTTAGCAAATGGGTTACATTCTAAGAAATTCAGCCTTGAGTGATTTCCTCATTGTGTGAACTTCCACAGAGTACACTTACACAAACCTAAATGCTATAGCCTACTGCACACCTAGACTATATGGTACAGTCTATTGCTCCTAGGCTACGAACCTGTACAGCATGTACTGTAGTAAATATTGTAGGCAACTGTAACACAACAGTAAGAATTTGTGTATCTAAACATAGAAAAGGTACAGTAAAAATACAATTACAATCTCATGGAACCACCATCTCATGGTTCTCAGTTGACCAAAACGTTATATGTGAATCATATGAGTACATGACTTACAGATTAATAAAGAAACATCCTGTGTTATCCTCCTAACTGCCATAATGCCTCTGCTTTGTGGAGTCATGCTGGGCTGACTTCTTACTTTGGCTCTAAACAAAGTGCAAGGCAGGGCCAGATGTACTCCCTGGGATGTTCTGGGGTTCTTGTTTGGCCTTTGACAGAGTGGCTTGGGTTTTTGGCAATTCAAAACATAGCAATTCAAAGTAACTCAAAAGACAGTGTAGACGTTGTGCCTAGGTGAGCTACAGGTCTTCTAGCACTTTTCTTAAACTGCCTTCACTGATAACATAAATAGTTTAAATTCTAATAGAACATATTTTAAACATATTTTCTAAGTAGAATGGTCATTACCTTTTAGCAAAGTGACTTTTTTATTTCATCTATGCAAAAAGATTGATAAATAACCATGTATATGTATAATATATATTATATACACATAATATTTTATATATATGCTTTGTATACTGTATATTGAAAATATATCTTGTTCACACTCATGTTTTAATCAACTAATGGATTTCTCTCTATAATTTTGCATTGCAAAAACAAAGCTCTAGATTAAGTATTTCTAGTGGCTTAATAATTAGAGATATAATAAATCTAGATAATCTAGTCAAAATTGAGGTTTCTCTCCTTATAGTGTCTACATTGGTTGTATAGATTGTTTATATGGCCGGATATGTTACTTTACAATTATCTCTTTCATTCTACAATAAACCTGACCATATAGGTGAATTATTTCGGAAGGAAAGACAGCATGAAGAAATGCTGACTTTACTTAATCCCTGACTGTCCTGCTGCAGTTCAGGCAGGGCTCCCTAGGACCAGTACTGGGCTATTTGCTTTGACCTTACATTCCCTGAGACTCTGCATATGTCAGTCACTTGGCCTATGATGCCCTAGTCCTCATCTCCCCAACTGAGTTCCCCATTCATCTAAATTTCTGCTGTTGAGATTTGTCACTGTCTCCTGACTAAACCCTCTAGAATCTAGACACTCCATGTGCTACAGCACCTCCACACCATTATGTCTGTTTCCATAAAAATGGATGAGTGTACACTTGTTTACACATTTTCTCTGTGTGTGTTCTTGGGTTCTTTCATGTGTCTGTCCGGCTGAACTAAGGGACGACAGAGTATTTCCTGCAGCCCAACCACAGCAGGAAGACTCAGCTCTGTCCTTGGACCACCAGGACGATCCCACCATGGACCCGACGTGTGGGAGTGGGAGCTGCACTGTCTCACAGCTCCTCAAGGGAAAGCAGAAGAAATTCACAAAGCCCAGAAACTACGGCTCAGGTTATCAAAGGGCTGGGTTGAATTGCCACTTCAGTTTCTATAAATGACCAAGTTCATTTAACCATATAAATACCTTCCTGGTAACTAAATTAAAAGGAGAGATGCTAGTGGCAGTCTTTAAGCAGTGAACTATTTCCCCTTTATTTGTTTAACCATTTGCTTTCCTGAGGTTCTAATGGAATAATGTAAAATGTTATTTTTTAAAACGTAGTCCGCTAGACTGGTAGCTCTATGAAGGCAGAAAGGACTACTATTTTGTCTGTTATTGTCATTACTGTTGTTCATTATCGTACTGTCCCTGGGGTCAAACACAGTGCTCAGCACACTACAGACAAGAATTAACATTTATTGAGTGCTTACATATTCTAGACACTGTTCTGAGAACTGGGGATACTGCTCTTGCTTTTGTGGAGCTCACATTGTATTTGTGGGGAGGAGAAAACAAACAGAGAATTAAATAGAGAAAATACCAGAAAGGGGTAAGTGTTCTTACAAAGTGTCAGGGAAAGCAGATGAGGAGCTAATTTAAGTTGAATGGATTGGAAGGATGGGTCTTTTTCACTGAATGGCTGGAGCTAGCTGAGAGAAGACCAACAATACTTTTCATTCTAGTCTGCCCAAGACAATCACCTGGGTAGTTAAGGACTAACAATGCCTGGGTCACATTCTCAAAGACTCTGATTTCACTTGGCTTGGGTGATAGGGACTGAGCACTGGTAATGAGACAGGGAACTGGCAGGTACCGCTTTGGGTATTGCTTTGGGCATTGGTTTGGGCATTGCTGCAGCATTGCGTGAGTCAAGAAGTCTCAAAACAAAGTTTCAAATTACCCTCCTCAAAACAGGATGGAGGCAGAGCAAGTTCCAACCTGTTAGAACCAAGATGGTGAAACACTGCCCCTTCCATGAATATTCTTCCCCTTGAGTAGCCTATAATTAACCAGGGAGTCAGTTCCCTTCTGCAGGGAGAACTCGCCTCTGCTCTGTCTGTGCAGTAAACTTTCTATAGTTTCTGAATAAATCTCACTTTCACTTTATGCTGTCAGCTCGCTCCTGAATTCTTCCTTGTGCAAAGCCAATGACCCACTTGGACCTCAAGAGGCTCCCAGCATTGGGAGCATAAATATTCCCCAACTGATTCTAATGGACAGGACTGAGAACCACTTAAGAGGAATAACATTCCAGGTGAAGAAATAGAAGTGCAAAAGTCTTCCTATGGGAGTGATGCTTGAGATCAGAACAGGGCACACCCTGAAGCAGAGGGGCATCAAACCTGCTTAAGCATGCCATAGGCAACTTGGGACCAGCACATTTCTCCCTGAGATGGTCAGGGAGTGATATCTGGGGACCCGTGGAGAGGCCCACAGGCCAGATCCTGTACCCCCAGAACTTGATCTTGCTCAGGGGCACAGAGGGAGATTTATGAACCAATCTCAAGAGGTGAGGGAGCCCGCATGGGCAGAACTGAAAAGAGAGTGTAGTGTGGGTCATAGCCACAGTACACTCAGAGAGCACCCTCCCCCCATAGGAAAGCCACACTCTTAGCCCAGGATGGGATCCTGGACAGGGAAGCTCCCAGCCTGAAGTGCCATTGGTGGGGAGGGAGCTCAGCTAGTTTGAACTCCTGCCTACCAGCCAACACTGAAATGAGAACATGGAGTAGGGAGTGGGGAGAAGAGTGAAACTCATTTCCAACAGCCAGACTGTGGATCCCAGGCAGCCCATGCCTCCACAAGTGGACTTTCTGACTGGATGGAGCCACCTCAGCCCCTCTCTGGTGGCTTTCCCCAGAAGGCTGGCAGCAGATGTTTAACCCCTGCCAAAGCAGGTGCCTTATCAGCTTTTGTGAAGGCCGAGGACAGGATCACCCCACCCAGTCCCATCCAGACTCACTCCCCCAACAGCCTCTGCTGTGGTGGAGAACCAGGACTTGTGTAGAAGTTACAAGGCCCCACCTGCCACCTGGGGCATTTGAGTGTTTCTACTGAGGGGCTAGAACTAGTCTCAGGTCCCAAAAACAAC
Organism: Indri indri; assembly: GCA_004363605.1. Taxonomy (NCBI): domain Eukaryota; kingdom Metazoa; phylum Chordata; class Mammalia; order Primates; family Indriidae; genus Indri; species Indri indri. The sequence continues at coordinate 15,885 of RJWJ010003343.1, forward strand.
ACTGCAGCTTGTTCCTTCTGGTGAGTACCACCTATTAACAGGGAGGTCAATTTGCATAGCCCTTTACAGCATTTACTGACTTTATCTTACAGGGTGTGGTTGATTCTTACAAGCATAACCTGCTGTCTCAGAGACTAAACTGTGTGTGCCAATCCAAGTCACACTGTTAAGAAGACCACAGAGCTGGGGAAAGAGAAACGATTTCAAAGACCTCCATCCTCCCTGATTAAAGAGAGACAGGGAATCTGCCTACACACACAGCTCACCATTGATACAGCCTACAGACAACTAGCAACTGAGAAAACCACCACACTAATGATATGTATAACCAAGGCATCCATCCAGAACCTAGACCCCCATCAAGGAACCCACAAAACAAAGCCAAAGATTCTTATCCAACCTATGCTATAGACACTCCCTTATGAGTGAGGGGGGAAGAAAAAAAAAAGCCCCATCTAAACAAAAGAAAATTCAAAAATAAGAAGTGACAGCTGCCCCAGATGAGAAGGAATCATGAAAAGAACTCTGGAAATATGAAAAATCAGAGTGAAAGGACGCTCCCAAAAGGAAACACCAGCTCTCTAGTAATGGATGCCAACCAAGATTGAAAATGTTGACATGACAGATAAGGAATTCCAAATATGGATTGTAAGGAAACTCAATGAAAACTAACAGAAAATGGAAAAGCAACTCAAAGAAAACAGAAAAACAATTCAGGAAATGAATTAAAAATTTACTAAAGAGATTGATATATTAAAAAAAAATAGAACTGTTGGAAATGAAAAGTTCACTTAAGGAAATACAAAACACAGTGGAAAGTATTAAGAATAGACTAGACCGGGCAAAAGAAAGAATCTCAGAGCTTGAAGGCAGCTCTTTAGAATTAACTCAGTCAGTCAAAAATAAAGAACAGAGAATTAAGAGGAGTGACCAAAGCCTACAAGAAATATGGGATTATGTAAAACAGCCAAATAAAAGAATCATAGGCATCCCTGAGAGTGAAGAAGAAAACACACAAGGGCTGGAAAACGTATTTGAGGGAATAATTGAAAAAAACTTCCCTGGTCTTGCTAGAGATTTAGACATCCAGATACAAGAAGCTCAATGAACACCTGGGAGATTCATTGCAAAGAGGCAGTCACCAAGACACATAGTTATCAGACAGGCCAAAGTCAACATGAAGGAGGAACTCCTGCCAGTCATGAGGTGAAAAAAGCAAGTAACTTACAAAGTAAAACCCATCAGGCTAACTGAAGACTTTTCAGCTAAGACCTTATAAGCAGAAGGGATTGGGGCCCCATATTCAGTCTTCTTAAAGGGAACAACCGCCAGCCTAGAATTTTGTATCCTGAAAAACTAAGTTTCATATATGAAGAAGAAATAAAGATTTTCCAGACAAGCAAACACTGAGGGAATTTGTCAAGACCAGACCTGCTCTGCAGGAAATACTCAGAACTGCATTATACATGGATCAGCACAATAGACAACCACCAAAAGCTAGAGCTCAGAGCTCATATAAAACAACAGTAGGGAAAACAAAGCAATAAGGTACACCCAACAGGATGAACAGAACAGCATCCCACATATCAATGCCATCAATCAATGTCAACAGTCTGAATGTCCACTCAAGAGACACGGGCTGGCAGAATGGATGAAAAAATACAACCCAAGTATCTCCTATCTCCAAGAAACACATCTAACCCACAAGGACTCATACAGACTCAAGGCGAAGGGATGGAAAAAAATATTCCATGCAAATGAAAACCAAAGGAAAGTAGGCATAACTATTCTCATATCAGATAAAATTGACTTAAAATCAATAATAGTAAAGAAAGACAAAGATGGTCATTACATAATGATAAAGGGAGCAATTCAACAAGAAGACATAACAATCCTAAATATTTATACACCTAACACAGGAGTGCCCAGATTCATAAAGGAAACCCTACTAGATCTAAGCAAAGAGATAAACACAGCATTGTAATTGCCAGGAATTTCAATACCCCACTGACAGAACTGGATAGATCATCCAAGCAGAAAATAAATAAGGAAACATTAGAGTTAAATGGGACTCTAGAAGAAATGGGCCTAACAGACATTTACAGAGCATTTTACCCCAAAACTACTGAATATATATTCTTTCCATCAGCACATGGAACATTCTCCAAGATTAATCATATCTTGGGCCATAAAACATGTCTCAACAAATTCATTGAAAATTGAAAAAAATTGGAATAATACTATGGATCTTCTTAGACCACAGTGGAATAAACTTAGAAATCAACTCCAAGAAAAACACTCAATTCTATACAAAGTCATGAAAATTAAACAACCTACTGCTGAATGATTATTGGGTCAATAATTAAATTAATATAAAAATGAAAAGATTCCTCTAACTGAATGACAAAGGGGACATAAGCTTCCAAAATCTGTGGGATTCAGCAAAAGCAGACCTAACAGGAAAATTCATAGCCTTAAATGCCTACATTAAAAAGACAGAAAGATCACAAATTAACAATCTAATGACACACCTCAAGGAACTAGAAAATGAAGAACAAACTAATCCCAAAGACAGCAGAAGAAAGGAAATAACTAAGGTCAGAACAGAACTAAATGAAATGGAAAACAAAAAAACAGTACAAATGATTAATGAAACAAAAGGTTTGTTCTTTGAAAAGATAACAAAATTGATAGACCTATTGCTAGCTTAACCAGGGACAGAATAATAAAGACCCAAATAAGCTCAATCAGAAATGAAAAAGGAGATACTACTACTGATACCACAGAAATACAAAATATCATCTGTGAATACTATGAAAATCTCTACGTACATAAACTCGAGAACATAGAGGAAATGGACAAATTCCTGGAAACACACAACCTCCCAAGACTCAATAAGGAAGGAATAGAACCTAGGCAAAGAATTTATAAAGAAAACTCCAATGACAATCACAGCAACAACAAAAATAAATAAATAGGACTTGATTAAATTAAATAGCTTCTGCACAGCTAAGGAAATAATCAACAGAGCAAATAGACAACCCACAGAATGGGAGAAAGTATTTTCAGGCTATACATCTGATAAATGGCTCACAACCAGAATCTATAAAGAACTCAAGCAAATCAGCAAGGTAAAAAAAAGCAACCCCATGAAAAATGTGGGCAAAAGACACGAATAGAAGCTTTTCAAAAGAAGATAGACAAATGGCCAATAAACATGAAAAAATGTTCAACATCACTAATTATCAGGGAAATGCAAATTAAAACCACAGTGAGCTATCACCTTATCCCAGTTAGAATGGTTTTTATTAAAAAGTCCAAAAACAATAGATGCTGGTGTGGATGCAGAGAGAAAGGAATGCTTATACACTATCGGTGGGACTGCAAATTAAGTACAACCTCTATGGAAAACAGTATGGAGAGTCCTCAAAGAACTAAAAGTAGACCTACCATTTGATCTAGCAATCCCACTACTGGGTATTTACCAAAAGGAAAAGAAGTCATTTTACCAAAAATACGCCTGCACTCAAATGTTTATTGCAGCACAATTCACAATTGCAAAGATGTAGAATCAATCCAAGTGCCCATCAATTCACGAGTGGATTAACAAAATGTGGTATACGTATACAAGGGAATACTACTCAGCCATGAAGAAGGATGAATTAAGGCCTTTTGCAGCAATTTGGATGGAACTAGAGACCATTATCCTGAGTGAAGTATCTTAAGAATGGAAAAACAAATGCCACAGATACTCGCTATTAAACTGGAACTAACCAATGAACACACATGTGCACAGAGGGAAGTAAAACTCAGTGGAAATCAAGCAGAGGGGCAGGAAATAGGAGGAGATGGACAAAAACCTACCTAACAGGCACAACGAACATGATCTGGGTGATGGGCACACTTAGAACCCTGATTCAAGCATTATAAAATCGATACATATAACCAAAAACATTTGTACCCCTGTAATATTCTGAAATAAAATTAAATAAAATATAATGTTAAACTATCTCAGTTCAACCTAGGAATTTGGCATAAGAATATGGGGAAAGAACAATAGATAGTAAAGGTTTCTATAGGTTTTATTTATATTCCTGGAAGAATAGCGTATGTAGGTAGAAAAAACTTTGGTACCTTGATTCCATGTGATAGTAGGGAAATATGTGCAAGAAATGAGTTCTGGATAGAAAAGATCACCATTAATGGAATTGAAAACTAATTTAGCAAGGGTAATAAAGTAAATAAATGAGTAAATAAAGTAAATAACTTCAGGAAATTAAAAAAACTTTTTCAAAAAGGGAAAAGAAGGAAATTAAATACAAACTAAAATTGAAAGAAAACTACTAAGTATATCAATGATCAAATAAATGTGAATGGCCATGATTCTTCCATTTAAAAAGAGATTGACAGATTAGATTTTTAAAATTAAAGTAATAAAGATTTAATACAAATAAATAAGAAAAGAGATAGGCAAATGCGAATAAAAAGCAGGTAGAAGTAGCAATATTAATATCAAAATAAGATAAAATTTGAAGTCAAACACTAAGATAAAGAGAAGTATAATGATAAAGTCACAATTTATGAATATATACATATACTAAACCACAATACAACTAAATATTTAAAGCAAAAAGTAGAAGCAAATAAAAAAAAAATGGTCACATCCATGAGAGGAGGGTAAAACTCCTGCAGAAAACTCCTGCAGAAAACTTAGTTCTATTGGCCTTAAGAACCAGAGAACAGATCAAGGAAACTACAGCTACTAGAAAGCAGAAGGGAAATCCCAGACAGGAGAGAGCCAAAAAAGCAGAGTCTATAAACTTTGCCCCAATTGTGGCTGTCCCCTGAAATGTGCATGTAGCACTGATAGCTAAGGCTAGTAAAAACTGAACCAAGATTTGAGGTGCAGGACAGGGAGAGTTTGCAGTCTGAATCCATCAAAATTAAATGCCTATTAGAAAAAAAAAAAAACAGTACTCTTCAAGGGAGTATATCAAAATACAGAATCTCTACAACAGATCATTCATAATGACTAGAAAACAATCCAAATTTACTCAACATATCTGCCCCACCCCCCAGCCTGCAAAAAAAGAAAAGAAAAAAACATCCTGGAAAATATGACATTTGCAAGAGAAAAGACAAACAATGGAGAACCATTACAACATATCCAGATATTAGAATTAACATCTTGGGATTCTGTCCAATCTCCCTTCCCTCTTTCCTTCACTCAGAATAGACTTGCATTGAGTTTGAGCAGCTCTCCCCGCCTTTTCCAGGTTCCTCTCCATTTTCTCTCACAGGTGTTCCCTCTACTAGAATCCTTGAAAGTTCAATATTATGTGTTTCTGCTTCTCTGAGGATCTAGTTACACAATTGATCTGAAAAATCTTGTCTGAACCAATGCTCTAGTAATGGTTCTCAAACTTTGGTGGCCTTGACACTTGCAGGCCTTATTAAAACATAATTGTTGGGCTCTAACCAAGAGATTTTTTTATTCTGAATTTGCATGCCTAACAAGTTCCCAGGTAATCCTGATGCTGCTGGTCTAGGGCTACACTTTGAGAACCATTCGTGTGAGTTTCACTCTCCTTGGCCCCAGGACAATAGAACGATAAGGGATCTCACCAATCAATTTCCTTATAAGGTTTCTATACAAGGGGAAATACGATGCTTAATGAAATCTGGGGAAATCCGATGCTTGAGGGTCTGCTATCGGAGGGAAGTTGAAGCCTAGGAGGCAGGGGACCCAGACCTTCTCCCCCACTTTAACCAGAATAACTCTGCCACTGTCAGTTTTATAGAGTGATATTTTATTTGGTAGAAGAGTTCAAATGATAAGAAAATATTTAAAAACAAAGGCTCTAATAAAACTCAGCCAAGCCTTTGCCTATAAAGTCAGAGACAATACTGGCAACTCCTTCCTTCTAATCTGGCTGACCACCTGGACTACGCTGACCAGTAGCCACATTTTGAACAGCGTGCCCTATGCCCTTACACTAACTTTCACATATGTGAGTCTGCAATAACCCTTAGGTTTCCAAGAGCCTTCTAATTTCCCTGACTTACATATTCTCTGCTTTCAACACACCAGAGAGACTTTTTATCCTTTTGGTGGAATGAAATAGCTGCTAAGCAAACCATATCTACGAAGCATTTTCCTCTGGTAAGGGTAGACCCCTTTCTCTTTCTTCTTCCTCTATTGCCCTCCCAAAACCTGCCCCACTTATCTGACAGTTGCAAGGGAGCAGACAAAATAGACAGAGTTGGTAACCAAATGCTGCAAAGCTGAAGTTAACATTCAACTTTTGGCTTCTGTTGTTCTATCAATAGATAAACACTTTTCATTGTTTTTAATTCTTTTAAACACATTCCTGCTGTGTCACTAGAGCTAAGTTATTCAAAAAGCTAAATAAGTTTCATAAGCCTTATTTTTTGTGTAAATAAAAGGGCCTATATTTCCTATTCCGTGCTAATTGATAAATGCAAAACATGAGCAATGTGAATTATAAAAGACGGATTCGTCACAGCTCAAAAATACTGTCTAGTTTTTACAATACGGGAGAAGCATTACACATAACTCATAACTATTCAGGTCAAGTGATTCAATTTGACAAAACCTAAGAAATTTTTAGCTCCTCTTCTTCTTTTATCATTTGATATATGGCCAACAGGACTTCTGAGATCAAAAGATGAAAAGAAAAGTAGTTGAAGTTTATGTTTGCTATTGATTAGAAGTTCTGACAAAGAATTTAGTGGGAGGAAGCTACTGGAGAGCGACTTCCAAGTTTTGAATCAACTAGTAATTTAAACATGCCATCCCCTATTCTCCATTATCCCCAGATAATAAAGAATTATTTCACTGGTTAGTTTTAAAAAAAAAAAAGTAATTGCAGTAAGAAATTAAACCAGACAAGTTATAAACAGAAATGAAGGCAACAATAACAAAGAGAGGATTGAGGGCACCTAGGTTGCCTCCTTTCAAAAGTATAACAGTTTAAACTTTTTTCATATTGGTGGCAGTGACTTTTGAATGAGTATATAGGAGGCAGACAATCCAAAGAATTGACTCCAAAATTTCCAAAACTTCTGCCAGCATCCCCCCGACCCAACCCAGCTTACATCTTGTTGAAGTATAGACATGCTGAGAAATGTGCTTAATGAGATAAGGATGGATAGTGTCATGGGGAAGGCGGACCTTGAACACTGATTCAAATGGTTGAGTTTGGATCTCAAATTCAGCAGACGTTAGACAAGATGTGCCCTCTCTCTGCGGCTCAGCTTCCATAGCTACACAACTATCATGCCAGCTTATCTCTCCAGGATTGTCATGAAGATTTAATGTGATAATGTCCGTAGGAGCAATTCCTATGGTTATTTGTAACACAGTACTAGGTGCTCATATATGTCAGTTAATGCAACGTAGAAAGCTGATTCACAAACAATCTGATGGAAGATTGAGCTAACAAGCCTGCCCTTTAAGATGATATACTGCTTCGGAAACTTAAACCTCTTTTAATCTTTATTTCTAATTTATTTAGAGCTTTGTTCTATAAAGCATTTCATTTGCTATATTGTAAAACTGGGGATAAAAAAGATGAGTGAATGAATCAATAAATAAATACAATACAGTGTAATAGTGCTCATGCTCACATGTACAAAGACTTACTAGTAGAGTACATAGAAAGGACCGGCTGCCAAGGGTGAATGGAGGTGAGTATCCAGGGGAGGTTTTGCTTTGCATAGCGATGCACAGAGGACCTTGGCCCTGGTTATAGGTGGGAACTCATCTCACAGATGTGGCGATGGCGGGGTGGGGGGAGGGGGGGCGGGGCAGGGAGCAGTGAGCACACTAGCAGACTAAAAGTACACATGCTCATATAACATGTGACTTCAGAATAATATAATTTCACAAATTCACCATGAAAAACTAGAAAAAAGAAACATAAATGAATAAAACTCCTCCATTTATAACAGACTATTTTAAGTGGAGAAAAATGGAGAGTAAGAAATATGAATAAGTCTCTCAAATCGTGGGCTCTAGAGGAAAGAGTGCCAGGAATTCAATACCTGGTTCCAGTCTAGCCCTACCAGATGCTACCTGGGGGATCTTGGGTAAATCTCTCCAAATTCTGTGTCTCAGTTGTCTCATCTCCAAAAACTGAGAGTTGGCTTAGCAGATCATTAAAGTATCTATCATCTCTAAAAGCCTAGGACACAACAAAAATTGAAGCTCCACTTTTACAGACCTATTAATAAAACAGATCAGTAAGGTATCTGGTGCGTAGTTTTTTAAAGTCACTGTTTTGAAAACTGAATTCACAATACAAAAAATGTTGTATACGTATAAATCTTATGTATATATGTATGTATATGTGTATGTACGAATGTGTGTGTGCGTGTGTGTGCAAGTGTGTGTGCTTTACAGCTTATTACTTAGGGGAAAAATAGGCTGGATTAAGTCGCACCTGGTTTAGGTGGAAGGGGAGGGAGAGAGGGGAAGGAAAAGGAATTTGAAATGTCTGCAGAGCTCATCAGTGCCCTGATACCAAATGATTCAAGGACATCTTTGGCTTTGATTCAAACAGTTGTTCTGTTCCTGAGTAACATGACGACAATCTAAAGATCCACAGCTGGACTACGCTGATTCTTCTGTTGTAAAAGTAACAGATTTGCTGCATTGGTTGTATGACACAGGACCATTTCAGAATGAATCCTGTCAAAGCCAGGGGCCCAGAGGAGCTGCTTTATGCGGTTTTGGTAAAAGATGGGATTTGTTTTTAAGTTGCTCTGGTATTAAGAAAGGCTGAGCAAGCAGTTTTGAGAGGTCACAGCTCAAAGCTGAAACAAAAAGTGACTATTTGTGCTTGCATACACATCGTGACAGGATGCATTTTTGTGATTCTAAGCTCCTTCCTCGTCCGGGGGTTTCTCAGCCCACTCTCCAAACAATCCAGAGGACAGATGTCTTCAGGATGAATCACCTCCTCACATTGCTTACATCCTGTCTTCTCTTGTTTCACAGAAGTTCGATGACGCAATGGATGCTACCAATGACACCTTTTCAGTTGGAAATAAGGAGATAGGCCAAGCCTTTCTCAGACACACCCTTCCTTCATTCTTCATTAACCACAGCATCACCAAAATCTAGAGCCATCAGGGACCTCACACATCATCAATTTAGCTGCTTATTAAGCAAAAGTTAATACTTCAAATGCCACAGGAACATAATGAGATTAAAATCATAAATTTCTTCCAGAGATGTTAAGGTTTTCCCCCAGATGCTTTTTTCTACCTTTGTTCTTTAAACCAAAGATGACCCCTATTAAGATTGGGCACAGATTAATCCAATACAGCATTCCCACTACTTCCTCAGGCTCTTCAAGAATTATTATATCACAAGTGCGCCTGCCACCCTTACAAGGCCCTCCACTCTAACTCTTCATCTCTCCTTCTTTGATTCCCAGAAAGCTCTCCAGAATTATCAGACTGCTAATGAACGACCCCAGGCCACCTGAAAGCCAGTGATGCCAAAATATTTCTAGGAATGAATTTATCTCTTTTCAAATATAGACTATAAGCCCTATGGAATTTTTTTCTCTTTGGGGAGGCAAAAGAAATATTTTCCTTCCTGCCGAACCAATAAATTTTCTTTTTTCCCCCTGAATTTTTACAGGCAATTTTCTACCGTAAAATTTGCATGCGTGGTGTAAATTTTCAGGAGCTTTCCTCCTGGCGAGCCAGTTTCTCATACACCTTCCAGCAAACACTGACCACATCCCAGCCAAAGCTAAGCACTGTGTAATGCTAAGCAGACCTGGGCCTGCAGGAAACAAGATGCCACGTTCAGGATAACTGTCAGCACTCATCCAGCACCCTGCCTTCCTCTCATCCCTCCCTGCAATTAGCGAGGAGTGAGGTTTAGAGGTAAGTGGACAGCTTCTGACCCCAAAAGCAAAGGAGAGAAGTTACTTGATTGTTACTTTGCAAATCCTTTGCTGAGGTTGACCACTATCTGAAACTATTTCATTTCTATGTAAGTGTTGCTTACTAACCCTCTTCTTCTGAGACACTTGAACATCATCTTACACATTCCTACATAATCCCAGAGAATTTTAGAATACCACATATTCACACTTTATTTTTAAGGAACTGGTGCCTGACAAAAGCTTTTCTGGAGACAGAAAAGTAGCTGGGTGGTGACTCCTGATTCATTTAGCAAAGATGTAAGTCGGATTCAGGCCAATGGATTTTATTCATTGATGCATTCATTCAGTAAGTGTTTTCTTGGGCATTTATTTTGCTTAAAATACTGTGACAAATGCTGTAGCTGACATAAAAATAAAAGCAACAGCTTCTTCTCTCAAAGAGTTAACAGTGAAGGAAGAAACTGAGGGAAAAGACATCAGGAACATCACAGAATAAATATATCACACACATCATTTATTTTGACATTTACTTTAGTTGTGTGTCTATGTACAACTGTACACTCCTTTGTACAGAAAGCTTAGAATCTAGAATTTGGGAACAGTAAAATAAAGGCATGCATTTCCCAAATGCAGAAATCATTAGGCATGGAACTCAAAACTGTAATTTGCGCTTGAGTTCACATTTTCTCATAATGTCTTTTGTAGTCAGATAAAGAAAAGTCTAACAGAATAGATGGTTTATAATTAAATATTAATCTCGTTTAGACAGTGATTCTCAACATGTTAATTTTTTTCTTTTGCTTAGTCAATACTAATGCATTGTTGGTGCTGTTATTTTAAAAAGTAGTTAACATTTGCAGAAAATTAAGATGTGGCAAGCTGAACTATGCAAAACATAATAAAATGCAATTATGTTTTAAAGGTCTTTTATTGTAAGTCAAATTACAAACTGAAAGGGCATTTACGTGGTATTTTGATCATTAGCCTGCTTTTACAGATGAGGAAACTGAGGCCCAGAAGGAGAGTGGTGCATGTATAAAAGCTTATAGCCTTTGCCTCAAGGAGAGTGTCTGTCTCAAACTCATTTCTGTTTTACTTTCACTTTAGACATAATTCTAGTTATACTCTGACTTTAGACATAATTCTAGTTAGTTTGACTATCTGATTCTCCAACCCAAAGGAAAGCAAATGAGAAAGAAAACAAAGTAAAGTCACTAGAATCGGAAATGACAATGGCTGCAAAGTCAAAGAATTAACAATGAAAGAAGAAACTGGGGGAAAAGACATCAGAAACATCACAGAATAAATACATCACACATCGTTTACTTTTACATTGACTTCAAGGGTAAGAGTTCTATGCACATTAACAGCCCCTCAAGGTTTAACTGCATTCCAGTTTATCCTTTTCAGTCTCTTCTTGTTCCCTGCTCCTTCTCTCTCACTATGCTCTAACCACACTGTTCATCAGTTCCACAAAACTTGCCAAGTGCTTTCCCACCTCAGGGACAGAGCATGCTGTTCTCACTGCTTGGAACTCTTTTCTCCCCATTCTTCACGTGGTAGGTTTCTGTAAAACTAAGTTTATAGCGTAACTGGTGCTGGATGGGCATTCAGCAAATATTTGTTGAATCAATGAAAAAATAAATATAATGTTAACCCCATGTCCTTCAGAAAAAGCAATCTCCAGTATATTCTAACTAAAAAGAAGAGTGAAATACATACAATAGGTCCAGAAAAAATATTTAAAATAAGTCTGTCTTAAGCATATAAGCAGTAGCACCTTCAGGTACCTAGAAGAATTCTTATTTTCTGGAATGTAATACAATCACCACCGAGGTACTACCTTAATGTAGTAGTTTTTCTCGAAACCCACACTTTCCTTGCTTTGAAAGCAAGGTTTTACAACAATGTGACTATGCAACCTTCATTTTTATGGCAGAAAGCTACATATCATCAGCTTTGGATACCATACTTCATATTTTGGTGAGAGAATAGCTGAACAAATTTCTACCTACCAAGTTTGCCAATTAATTAAATGAAAAGCAGTATCAACCTTATCATTTAGATCAGGATTGGAGATTTAAGATTAAAAAAAGCCTTTTAACACAATGATCTTCAGAATAGACCATAGGTCAAGAGAGGGTCTGATTATTTTATATAATGCAACTTGCAACTCTCAATGAATTAATTCAAAGTTCATTTTTTATGATCCTTCCACATCCAGATAATTGAGATTTTACAGTAGAAATTCAAACCCACATTTGTATCTTCTCAATGATTTGTCAGTCCAAGTTGCTCAGTTCACAAGTCTAAAGACAGTTCCTCTCTGCCCCAGCTGTGCCAATCCAACCTGGAATAGGAAACATCGAGTTCTGACACCCTTAAGAGCTACCAAGATTTCATGAAAGAAATGAAGCTGACAGTTCTGTCAGGGATGTGAGAAGCAGAATCAGATTCAGCTTGTTCCTGCAGAGATGTGCTGGCTCTACAGAGCTGAAGATAATAAAAACAAGTTTGGTGGATAAAATGCGCAGATATAAAGACACAGGGGAAGAGACATTGAGCAAAAGGATGACATTTCATATATTCCTGATCAGGTGAGCGGTGCCTTTGCCAAAGGTTCAGCACCCACTGGAGGAAAATGAGTGGCTTAAATGTCTCCTTAGGAACCCCTTACATTCTACATCTAGATTGCATCTCCTTACGATCTAAAATTCCTGCCCCCTAAATTTCTCTCCCTTAGATGGTATTTCAAACAATGGACTTATAAGTCGTTGGCAGTATATATGTCCTGTGATGAGGCTTTTAATGATCCAAAGTTCCATTCCTCACATACATTAAGAACTTGATTTTTTAAAGTCACCTTGGGCCAATGGATAGATTATCTACAATCTTTGAAAGAACACTTCTAGGTAGGTGTTATTATTTAAGCTTTGCAAATGAGAAAACCAAGGCTCAAAGAGAAAAATTAACTTTCCCAAGGTTACACAGCTAGTAAATAGGAGAGCCAAGAATCAAACCCACATCCTTGAGATTTAGACTGCTCTCTTGCCTTCCACTGTGGCTGATAAAATCCCTCCCACAAACACTGCCATTTTCATGGAGGAAGTTATGAAGTGTTTTCTGCTAAAGGAAGATATTTCCCTTTTGTAAAATGTAAATTAACACATTAAGTGCCATAAGACACATTTAACTCACTCTAGTTTTGACCCAAGGGCTGCGCAAAGCATGTATAAAATCTTACTTGTTGATGTTCTTATTGTTACAATAAATACTGACAGTTTAATTCTAAAAACATGGAGCAAATGAATACAAGTCGCTAAATTTCGTTTTTCTATTTATGTTTACCCTTAAATTACACTCGAAGTTTTTACTCTATTTTTGTAATAAGACACTCTGGCCCCAAGGAACAGTTCCTGGTTTTTTGTGTGTGGCAGTCAACGTGCTAAATAAAATCTCTTCAAACATGTAAAACACTTCCATAATCTTTATACTGATACATATTAACTCTACCTGAGAATACGTCCTGGGTTTCCCCAGAACTGCAACATCTCTACAATGTCATTTTCCAGCCAGATGTCTGGACAAGCTATGCCTCATGTTCATGGTCAGCAAAGGTATGTAGCCACAGATGACCACTGCCTGGGCCTGCGTGGATTTGGAAGCTCTGTCCCAGTGAAGCAGGCATCCTCTGGGAGCTGAGGAGCAAATTCTCTTTTAAACTGTTTTTATGACAATCACTGATATAGATTTTAATTTTCTGTAAGTGTTGTTTATGAAAGATCTTAAGGTGAGAAGTGAGAATCTTAAAAAAAAACACAGAAACCTTACAGGTTTCTAGTTTGGGGTTTTGCATTTGCTTTTGTCCACTGTCCTTGAGGGTGTGTGTGTGTGTGTGTGTGTGTGTGTGTGAGTGTGTGTGCGCGCGCGCGCGCGCGCGCGCGCGCGAGAGAGAGAGAGAGAGAGAGAGAGAGAGAGAGAGAGACTGATTAATAAATAAATAAAATAAAGATTTTTATTGGTATTATTGGTTATTCTTACTGTGTAAGTACACAGTATGATGAATTTAAAAATTAGGAAATGTGGTAGAACAACACAAAATAGCCACTTGACTAACTTTCCACTGTTTGTCCATTATATCTGGAGAGACGTGACCTTTCTGAGTGGTAAAAGAAAAAAAATGCAGAATTTAGATTCTTGCCTCTATCATTTACCCTATGTCATCATTTGCAAAATGAAGCTGTCTAAAATACCTATTTCAGAAAGCTATATTGAGACTCAAAAGGAATCATTCATATGACAACACTTTAAAAATGAAAAAGTCCAATAAGCCCTCAAATTAGCCAGTGTCTTGCCTAACTTAGAGCTTGTCTTTTTATACCATCATAAGGATAAGAGATTCCACTTAACAGCAACCTTCTGTAGCTTCGAAAGGTTGTAGTGTTGCTAAATTTGAAATTTCTTTTGATATTTTAAATTTGGACATTATCCTTTTTTCCCCAGGAGTTATCTAAGTTGCGATTCTGGTCTGAAGATACATGTTATTTAGAGACAAGCCTACTCGCAGTTGTGGTGTCTGCTGTGCTCTCACACAAGATAAGAAGTGGACCTTGTGTTAGCCCGCAGGCCAACAAAGAAGAGAGTGTGAGAACAACTCTGAAAACAAGACTTACACTGGGTTGATGGTCCCTGAGTCACTTCCTTAGGTCAGTTGGACAAAAGGCCTGAGGACTGAAAGGAGGAAGTATCATGTCCATATTTAAATGCCCAGAGTGTGAGAAGAAAACCCTATTCATGTTGCATTAATATTTCCAATAACTTTTCAGATAATATCTAGGCCTATAATGATTACAGTGCGGTTAGGAAATGAGCAGTAATGAATAGTGTTGAATCATTTCATCTCCTAAGAAAAAAATCAAGAACAAAGTCTAACGATTATCCCTAGCAAGTAAAATATGGCAGACCACAAAATGGTTTGCCATTCTAATCCATTTCAAGCATAAACAAACACATACTTGTATGCACACACAAACCCCCACACGGAAATCGCAGTCAAAAGCTAAAAGAGTTAATTTAGGCCTTGGAGAAAACTTGCTTTAAGCACTGGTTCAAAAGCTTTTAAATAGCAGAAAAATCAATACACTTTTATCAGACTTCAGTGTTTATAGAAGCAATACAAAACAGGATTTTGTAAAATGTATATATTATGCCAGATCAAACTGTAAGTTAAAACATCTGTGTCCAAGTTAATCTCAGATACAGCATGGAGATTATTTGAATTGTATGTTTCCTTTTGTGACCTTTTTAGATGTGGCTTTGGTGGGAGGGGGATGGGCAAGGGAATAATTTTCTTAAGCTTTTAGTTGCCTGCAACAGTGCCAACAATTGAACATAACAGCAATATTTTTTTAAGTTACCCAGATGAATAACAAAAAGGAAGGAAACCCCCTTCAGCAATTTCAAAATAGTGTTGTATGGGGAATCTTAAAAAATAAATTATAGACATAAATATAGGTATGTGCATCTAAGATCGCTATAGGCTATCCATGACATAAAATTTTCAATTAAAACCACTTTCTGAGCAATAATCACATTCTGAAAAAGCATCCACAACTTGCTCGTGGATTATACCACTTCCTCGATGAAACAAACCTTAAAATATAAACAAATATAATGTACTTAGCTTAATATGCACCAATGTTTTTTAACACAATAAAGAATTTTAAAGTCTTATAGAAAGCCTTTGGTTCTTGTTTGTAGGAGACAAGAAACAAGAACTGAAGTTGATGGAAGCTTTCTTTTTTTAGATCTGTTTTTAAGAGATCAGACATCTGTAATTCAAATCCATTTTGATTGAAACAATAAATTTGATTCAATTCTGAAATTTCATTTCAAAAGTGTAAGAGAGAAATTCATGGGACCCCTCAAAGTAAATGACAAGCCTGGTCTCTGAAATATGTCAGGAACACATTAACACCATGTAAAAATAACAGCAGAGCCAAACCAAAGTCACAACGGCCAAATGTCCTGAAAACAGGGCTCTAGGAAAGGAACTTGTAGATTTAATTATTAATTGTATCTTCAGAAGTAACTGAAACTTATAATTTAATCCCCTTAATGAATCTTTTTGGTGTGGTAATGCTATTCCTTCTTCGTTTAGTTGATTACATGCTGGGCAAAAGACATGAACCCAAGATAAAGAAGACTGCATTGTAGATGCTCTGTGTCAAGCAGTCATTCAACAACTACAAATATTCACTGAATATGTATTATGGCCAGGAATACTTGACTTTATGAAGCTTATATTCTAGTGGAGAGAAAGATCACAAAAAATACATATTACATTATGCCAGGTGTTGATGAGTGCTGTAAAGAAAATGAAGCAAGAAAAGAGAATAAAGAATAAATGAGGAGTGCTATTTAAATAGGGTGGTCAAGTGAAACCTCTCTGTTCAGGTAGCATTTGAGCAGAGCTCTACATAAAATGAGGCGGTAAACCCCACGGAAGCCTGTAGAAAGATATTCCATATAGACAGGACAGGAAATCTAAGACTGCCAAAGCACGAGCTTGCTCAGTATACTTGAGGAACATCAAAGATGTCAGGGGGGCTGAAGTAGAGTGAGAAAGTTGGATGGAGGTAGGAAACAAGGTAAGAGAGGTAAAAAGGGCCAGATCATTCTACCCCTGGAATTCCTGCCAATCATGATGGAAAACCATCAGAGGGTTTGAGCAGAAAATGGGCATGATGATCATGGTGTCCAAGGACTAGGGCAGGTGAAATGACTGGGGCTTCTACACAAAGTATAACCATGAAATTATCAGCACAGTGCTTAAAACAGTACCTAGTACGTAACAGATGCTCAACAAAGATGTGTTGAATGAAAGAAAGGATAAGTGAATATACGATATGATGGTGAAAGCCTATGCCCAACAAAAACTTATCCACCATTAGACCTTTATTCCTCTAATCAAAACCTTGTTCCCTTATACATTTCAGAAAATACCTGAGCAGTATAACAATTTAGCCACTTTAAGTCATCAGTGTGTTACATGAATTAGTTGACTAACCGTTTTGGCCCACTGTGACTGTAAGTAGAAAACAGGTTTCTTAAGTATCTCGATAAAAAGATCTAGGGGGTAAGAGTTGTATATTTGATTCTTAAAAGGGGATGATTAATAATAAAAATCAGGAGAATGCTACTAAAAGGTGAATTCAGCCATTTTTCAAGTGTCCAAAAGCCAGTCCTGGTAATAACACCTGCCCACATCCACGGCATATTTCCAGTGCCCACACTACTTCTTCAGAATCCAATTTTTCTAGATAAGGGGTTTGGTCATCAGTCCTGGATTACTATTCAGGGTACAGGAAATTGGGTCTGGTGCTATTTATAAGAGTACATAGTTAGCAAGTACTTTTTACCTAGACTAGAGTAATTTGGGGCCTTTTGGAGGCTGAAAAATTATCTTGATTCTTAATATACAAAAGGCTACTCTGAAATAATAAATACGTCTCTTGGAGTGCCCAGTTCACTAGCAGAGAGAAAAATTGGCCATTAGGGAAATCTGATTCCTTCCATCCTTGGGTCCAGGAAGTGAGGACAAGCCTTTCCAATAAGAGGGCATATTAACAAGTACCATTGACCCAGGGCTTAGTAATATTCAACCCTTTTGGATTATACAATTGTCTTCATTCTCAAGATATTAAGTGGTGGTTTAAAGGATGGACATAGCTCCAGAAGAAAAAGAAATTGAGATTCTGATTCATGACTTAAGGCAAGTAAACAGAATAAATTGAAATTACTTCCTATACAGAATAATTTCAAGTACCTTCTTTCTTCTAGTCTATGTATATAAATGTTCTTTCATGGTAAAATAACTTTTGTTTGATTATAAAAGTTATGCAGGCTTATTGTTTGAGACTTCGCATATTCTTAACAAACAAATCACCTATAATTCAACAACCCAGATATAAGAAATAGTAATATTTTTCTATGTTTCCCTCTAGTTATTTTTTCCTATGTATACATATCCACTCCTCCTATTTACATATTCAATTCCCTGCCTTGTTCCACAAAGAACTTGGGGTGACATGCAGTGAACATTTGCTAATGTAGAAGAGCGTTTGTTAATGCTGTTAAATTTCATTTATTGCACAGAGTAGAATCCATGTCTCACAGGCAAATATTCCAATTCATTGCATTGGATTAGGCCTGAGTTCAATGAGTTTCTCTGCAAAAGTCTGTGATGTAGATTGTCATATGGCCAAAATGGATATGTAGCATGCCCTTACTTTTCTATCAGTCCTCTAACTCAGGGGTTGGCAAGCTGTAGCCATGGGATTGAATCCAGCTGCCACCTGTTTTTGTGAATAAAGCGTTATTGGAACACAGCCACACCCATTTGTTTTTGTATTGTCTGTGGCTACTTTCACACTACAACAGCAGAGTTAAGTGGCAGCAGAGTGATTACAACAGAGACTGGAAGGGTCACGAAGCTGAAAGTATTTCCTATCTGGACGGCCCTTTACAGAAAATGTTTACTGACCACCCTCCCCCCACCTCCCATCAAACTCACAGAAGAAAAATACTAGGTGTGTCCAACTATCCCCTCCTCCACCTTTATCTTGGCTTGGTTAGAGTTTTAACTGTCACATTATGAGTTTCCATATGACAGAGGTTTGGGGAAACACCATAGTTTTGTTTTATTTAGTTTTTTCCTTTATTTAACATTAGTTGAGAGGTGGTGTCTTCCCTGTGCTGTGGAGTAAGAGAGACAGTGGGTACAGGCAGCCTAATGGAAACAATTCTGATTTGGGCAATAATCTAGAGCAGCCTATCAAGTGTACACAGATTCTGCTGTGAACTTTTAAGGACTGGTACCTCCATGTTTGTCTCCTCAGCGTCCCTGGGGGACAACATTTTATTTGCTGTAACTGCTTGCCAGCAGCTGTCCACAAGTCTGCCTTCCAGATCATGTTCTAAGGTAATTGCCAGTTTTTTAGTTATCAAAACTCATTCTATAGAGGGAGTATTACTTCCACTTCGAATGCAGAACGCTGTAAGAGGCTCTCACCCTAACAACAAGAAAAGGCCAAATAATCTACAAATAATGACTTTTCTTGAGTATTTCCTAGAACTAATGTAAGAAGGCAACCAGGGAAACCAAATTCCAAGGAACCGATGCGCCCTTCTGAAGACAGACGGGATATGAACTATTTCACCTTTGGCAGAGCATGAGAAGAAGAGGTGACTGATGTAAAAGCAGGTAAGAAGAAAACAGCTAAGATCTTCACAAATTCTTAACATCTGAGGATGGTATATCATGAAAGAATAACTGGAAATCACAGATCAAAAGGAGTCTGTACCACACTCTTCTCCAGGAGCACCCACCCCACGCTCACAAGAGCACGAGAGCAGGTCAGGAGATTGGAGAGAGCCCCGTACCGCAAGCACCGCATGCATGCAGTGCTAATCAGCTGGGGACAACAATTAAGCCCCACTCACTGCTTTGGACCCTTCTCTCATAGAAAGCAAAAGCCTTAAGCCTCTGAGAGAGGGCGAATTGCTTTAGCTATCAGAACAGGCAAAGATCCATATTTCCAACTCGTTCCACTATAACTTCGAATTCATCATGTCTGAAATAGAACTGATTTTCTTCCCCTCAATACCTCTACCATCTCCCCATGGGTGGCACTGCCATCCCCCCAGTTAGCACACCACCATCTCAAGTTCATCATGACTCCTTCTGTCTGACCCCTCATTCCTTAGGGTGAAAGTGATCTTCTTCCTAACTCTCAGACCTAAAAAGGAGAGTCTTTTAATTCCCACTGCTATAATATAGTTCAGACCTTCAGCATCATCTCCCAGACTATAATAATTACTTAGTACTTTTGCTTTTAGTCTCTCCACCTTCCCCACATTGATCAACATCTGTTCCTTCTCAAAATTCTTCAATCTCTCCATATCCTACAAGTTGAAGTCCGAACTCCTCAACACAGCAGAAAAGACCCACCAACCTTTCCAAATGCATTATCCCCCCCACCCCTCTCCCATCCTGAAGCCACACTGGAAGAACTGCTACCACACCAGCATCCTGCACCTTCTCACATCTCAGTGCCTTATAAGGGACAGTCACTCATCTTGGAATATTCCTTCCTGCCTTTTCTACCTGATAAACTGACATTCACCTTTTTTTTTTTTTTTGGAGACAAGAGTCTCACTCTCTTGCCTGGGGCGAGTGCCATGGCATCAGCCTAGCTCACAGCAACCTCAAACTCCTGGGCTCAAGCAATCCTACTGCCTCAGCCTCCCGAGTAGCTGGGACAACAGGCATGCGCCACCATGCCTGGCTAATTTTTTCTATATATATTTTTAGCTGTCCAATTAATTTCTTTCTATTTTTGGTAGAGACGGGGTCTCGCTCTTGCTCAGGCTGGTCTCGAACTCCTGAGCTCAAACAATCCACCCGCCTCAGCCTCCCAGAGTGCTAGGATTACAGGTGTGAGCCACCTGCCCGGCCTGACATTCACCTTTTAAGACTCAGCTTAAGCATCTCCACCTCTGTAAAGTCATCCCTGAGCCCCTCGTCCCAGCCCTGTTGTGCTTCAAGTTATCTCTCCTGCTAAGCCAGGATGCCCTCAAAGTAGGGCTATTGAAACTACCATGTCTATCTTATTCCTATTAGTAACTTCAGACCCGAGCACAATGCCTGGCACATAATAGATTGTCAATATATTTGTTGACTAAATCTGAAATCTGAAAGGAAGACACAGACATGACAACTTCGTCCATTCTCAATTTCAATAAGCAGTTAAAATGATTAGTACTACCAGTGGGACACAACCCAGTTCTCCAATTTCAGATGAAATATATTCTTGTTTCTATTTATGAGTTCTGAAGGAGATTTTAGGAAGTGGGAGCTAAATTTTCTCATTCTGTTTACAGAAGAGAAAGCCCTAATGATGGCCTTTTTCCATTCTAGTCTTTGGTAAAGTAGATGCGCTTCATCATGGCATCATGGCACTGCTAGAATTCTCTGGCAAGTTGCTTTTACTAACCTAGGTAAAAAGGCTTGTATCTAGGCCTGACTCACTCATGAGTAATTTCTGAAGGGTATGTGTTTGGTGATAACATTTCTACTGAGTATAAACACAGGCAATGCTTTCAAGAAAGAACAATGTGGTGATAATCACCATTTATTTTCAAGTGTTGCATATTTGTTTCAACAAATTTAAAAACATTTCCTAAAGGATTTTAAAGAAAGTCACCAAGTATGTTTAACAAAACAACATATGGAATGCTAATTTTGTTGTGATGCTATACTCTAATACAGCAAGAAACAGATTTTTCGTAAAATCAGCAGATTTGCAAACACTAATTAAGAAACATTGAAAACTATCAAGGTCAATTTAAAAATCCATTTGAAAACAAATATTCCTAGTCTTGTTAGGAATTTCCCACCAGGGATTCACTGCACATCAACAAACTTCTATCATGCAAATTTTGCAGTGAAGGTAAATAAATAAAGACATGCTTTCGAATTTCAATACAAAGCCAAACAGTAAGGTTTGGAGGGTTGGGTGGAAATAACCAATTTGTCTCTATCAGTATAATGTCTACTTGGGAATCTAAGATCCTTGTAGTATAGGATTTCCACTTAATTTAAGATACATCACTCCTAAAAGGCTTTCCAGGGGCTCTGTATTTGCCATAAGGGAGTATGCTCTGATAATGTTAACTCTCTGTAAGAATGATTCTCTGCCTTGTGTGGAAAGAGCAAGTAACCGTAAGAAACTAGTTTTACAAGTTACATTTCTATGCTGCCCTTTGCCCTGTAGCCATTCCTTCTTCTGTCTCTCTGTGTCATCGTCTGCAAGGCCTTCCACCCAAAAAGCAGGGGAAAAACATATATGTAGGCATATATCATGTGTGTGTGTGCATATATATATATATATATATATATGCATGTGTGTGGGAGTGTGTGTGTGTCACTTTGTAAATGCTCAGATTTTCAAACAGTTAGTATGGACTAAACACTCGTGATAAACCTTGCTGTATGCTTAGGGCCACTCATTTCTTGTCATAGTTAATTCCATGCACAGAGGCTGGGAAGATGTATTATATTTACACTGTCCAAGAACAGAACCACTGGTGATATCAACATGTTTTAAACAGGATAATTCATAACAAACTACCCTTTCACCTAAGATCCCTTGACCAACAACAGAAGAGCTGATTTGAATCCAAAAAGAAAAGGTTAAAATACACTGTTACATATTCAGAGACTAATACTTTTTGCATTAAATACTTTAACATATTATTGTTTTATCTCTTTATGCCTTGTCTTGTTCCAGAATGGACTTAAGGTAGTTTTGTTTGAAGCAAGTGTGAGACTGGCTAAAGTTTCAAGAGTTGTTGTTAAATGGAATTTGGCCTTATGTTGTTATTGAATTCCATTTGGTGAAAGCTGATGTAAATAACATATACTTGAAGGGGTCAGTCCTCTGTCTCACAGATCCACGATACTGGGCTGCCCCGATGAAGACCAAAAGGTCTTTGAGATAATGATACAAAAGTATGTTAAATAAAGACGCAAAAGTATATCAGAGTAAATGTCATAGAGATTAATTAGTCAAACTTAGCAACTGATTCCTTGACAGTCGTTATCTCATAAACAAATACACTTTCTCCGCCCCTTCCTTCTTCCATTTCATTTTACCGTTTATGATAAAAATGAGGAGAATTCGAGGCTATGGTATGTGAAGGATAATCTTAACCAATAGGCGACTCTGTCGCACTTAATACACTGTGACATCTAGAGCTTTTGCCTATAGATACAGAGAACATGGCAACTAAGACACAAAACATTGGAAGTTTTAAAACATTATTTATTGCTGAGTCTAAAACACTCAAACACCACAGCACAGTGATTGCCAAATCTAAATTGGAATTTGTGGGCTTTTTAAAAGTTTCTCTTCAGGGTACCATTTCAGCTCTATGGAGAGGTGTGATACGTAAGGAGATGGAGCATATGGCTGGAGACCAATTTGCCTATGAGCCCAAATCAAGTGGACCCATATGAACAGCTTTTATAAAATCATAAACAGTAAAACTGAAGAAAACTCCAGGCTCGGTCTGCTTTATGACATCAGTAATTAAACTGGACTGGCTGCATTCATGGCTTTTATTGTAAATTCTGTATAAACCTAAAGAATTTTCAAATAATTTAATTATTCCCCTGTTTATTCATGTTTATCCACAGTGGTTTTTTCCTATGCTTTTACTCGGATGTTGAAAAATTCACAGCTATCCAGACACTTTGTTTAAATGCCCATAGATAGCTCACATGTACTTCCTTCATGAGAGAGAAAAGAAACATCAGTGATAAAGATGTCGAAGTCCCAGAGGCAGAAAAGGAATAGCAAAATACAAGACTAGAATTAATGTTTGTTTGTTTTTTTTTTTTTTGCTGTAGTAAAGTATACATAATATAAAATTTGCCGTTTTAACATTTTTTAAGTACACAATTCAATTGCACTAAGTACATCCACAATGTTATGCAATCACCGCTATTTCTGGAACTTTTTTATCATCCCAAACAGAAACTCTTTACCTGTGAAATAACGCCTCATACTACCCCTCTCCCCATCCCTCATGACCTCTATTTTATTGTCGACCTCTATGAATTTGCCTATTCTGTGTACCTTGTATAAGTAGAATCATAACAATATTTGTCCTTTTGTGCCTGGTTTATTTCACTTAGCATAGTGTTTCAAAGTTCATCCATGTGATAGCATGCATCAGAATTTCATTCCTTTTTTATAAATAGTACTCCATTGTGTTCTACTTTCTGTTGATACAGTCGTCTGCTGACGGACACTTGAGTTGTTTTCATCTTTTGGCTACTGTGTCTCATGTTGATATTGATCATTGATATACAAGTATCTGTTTGAGTCCCTGCTTTCAATTCTTTTGGGAGTAATTCCTAGATGTGGAATTATTAGATTATATGGTAATTCTATGTTTAACTTTTTGAGGAACTAGTAAACTGTTTTCCACAGGAGTTGTACCATTTTACATTTTCATTTTGCACAAGGATTCTAATTTCTCCACATCTTTGCCAAAACTTGTTATTTTCCAGTTTGTTTTTTGTTTGTAATAGCCATCCAAATGGTTGCAAAGTGATATTTCATTGTGGGTTTAATTTGCATTTTCCTAATGACTAAATAATGTTGAGCATCTTCTCATTTGCTTATTGACCATTTGTATACATTCTTTGGAGAAATGTCTATCCAGGCCCTTTGACCATTTTTTTAATTGAGTTGTTTGTTGTTGAGTTGTAGGAGTTCTTCATATATTCTGGGTATTAATCTCTTATCAGATGTATGTTTTACAAATATTTTCTCCCATTCCGTGGATTGTCTTTTCACTCTCTTGATAGTCTCTTTTGATGTACAGAAGTTTTTAATTTTTCTGAAGCTCAATTTGTCTCTTTTTTCTTTTGTTGCCTGTGTTTTAGGTGTCATATCCAAGAAATCACTGCAAATCCAATGTCATGAAGATTTTCCCCTATGTTCTCTTCTATGAGTTTTATAGTTTTAGCTCTTACAGGTAGGTCTTTGATCCATTTTGAGTTAATTTTTGTATAAGGTAAGGATTCAGTTTCAAAGAGTTTAAATAACTTGTCCAAGGTTACATAGCTGATAAGTGACAGAACTGGGATCTAAACTCAGGCAGTCTTGATCCAGAGACCATGCTCTTATTATGCTATACTCCTTTTCAAGCATTCATTCATTCAACAAATATTCACACACACCTGCCAGTTCCTCAGAAGCAGGACCTAAGACAAGAGTTAGTGTGCAAGTGATTTGTTAAGGAAGTGCTCCTGGGCAAAACCAGCTAAGGGAGCAAGGAAAGCAGGATAGGGAAGGGGAAGAAGCCAAACAAGGGTTTGATGTCAGGTGAAGTCCCTGCCTCAGCCTGATCCTTTGGAGAGCTGTGGAGTGTGTGTCCACCTACAGACACGGGAGCTGGGCTTTCATACTGTTGCAGTATTCATTGGCTGCAGATCACTCTGCTGGGGATGTAAACTTCTAGACAATCCCAGCTTTCCATGTGTCTAAGTGAAGTGACTCCGGTAATTCAAATTTAGTGCTCTGGAGAAAGTTCCACGTTCAACTAGGTAGGAATACAGTGTACAGAAACTGGAGGATGAATACACAGGTGGCAAAGTGGACCTTAGGGGATCTGGGCAGAGCACCAACAGCATGTATTGTGTGTGAGGCAGTGGACTCAGCATCTGAAGAAGCAAGATGGAAGAGACCAATGCGCTCATCTTCAGAGGGTTTACGCATTGGCAGAAAGACACGCGTACTTTATGTGGGGTGTGTCGTGATAAATACTATAAGAGGGGAAATAGATTGCTAAAAAGTTAGAAAGAAGAGTAACAACTGTTTCATGCCTGGCTAAAGACATCACAAAAACATCATTGAAGAGGTGGATCGATCTAGATGTTACAAATGGAAAGATTTGGGGAAAGCCTACTAGACCAATCAAACTATGTGGGCAGCCACACAGAGGTATGAAGGCACAGAGCACTTTCATAACTATACCTCTCAGCAATACTGTATTTCTATATATGATGAGTTCCCCAAAATGTGTTAGAAATACACATACTCAGGCCCCACCCCAGACCTACTGAATCAGACACTCAGGGGTAGGGTCCAGCAGTCTGTGTCTTAACCCACACTGCAGGTGACTCTGATACACACTCAAGTTGGAGAGATATTGTTCTACTATACTCAGGACTGTGGCACCATGTGCACCATGTGCAGTAGGCCACCCAGGACCCTGCTGCCTGCTTAACTCTATGCAGCCACACTCCTAGGCTGGAGTGATAACAACCAGAAATTAAAAGGGAGTTTGGAACAGTTGAAGGGACAGCCATCCACAGAGCAGCCTTTTGTCAACAAGCTTGAAGCTCAGGTGATTCAGAATTCCATGGGGCCCACTCAGTGAGAAAAAATGACAGACAGGAAGGATTTCATTGATCAGAGGGTGGCCATCCCCCATGATGCCGGCTATCCTCCTTACCCATTTCCTCGAAGTTTGGAGAGTTCTTGATCATCCTTCTTTGGGAACTGGGCCCACTCCAGGGGCTCATTTCCTCAGAAAATGACTGACCAACAGAGGATGAGGGCAGGCAGCACCACCATAGTCTGAAATCATATGTCAAATATCATATAGAAGACCAGATATTTCCCACAGAAACAGGGTTAAGAAGTGACCATGAATATGTAATATATGAAATATGATTTATGAAAGAATAGCACATTTCAGTGGGACAGGATATGCAGAATAGCATCATGAACATAATATTTTTGGGACAGGCACCCTGGGTCATGACGAGGAGCCATTAGGCCTGGGAGTGAAATGAACAGAGGTTGCGCTTTAGGTAAGTGACTCTGGCAAATTGTGAAAATGGATTAGAAAGGAGAGATCCTGGGAGAGGAAAAATCTGTTACAAGGCTCAGAAGTAGAACTGTGGATATGAGGAAAATATATGAGAAACTCTGGAGATAAAATTGACAAATGCTTGTCTAAGGAAATACCAGGGAACATTTTTATGCAGACTGTAGGTATCAATAAATGCAATACACCTCTTCTGCAAAAGTTTGCTTTTTAGCTGAAGCACCAAATTCATTCTTACCCTCAAAACAATAGTCATTAAAAGTATCCACACAGTAAAAAATAGTACAAAGAAGCTGCAACTACACAAATGCTGTTTAACTCACATTTACCATAGAAGAGTTCTGAAACATAGGCAAGCTAAATGATTCCAGGTGTCTTTAAGAAAAATGCATGCAATCACACTTTTAGCTTAAATCTACAAATACACTCGCTCCCTCACTAAGTTAGCAGGTTATGAATCACCAAAATGCTATTCTACATGCACTAAACCTTTAGATCTGTTAGAATAAGTTTAGAGAAACCATTCACACTCTGAGTTAGGCATTGTCTTATTATCAGCTCATCATAACAAAGTTAACATCTGTACAATCTTTATAATTTAATACTAATATCAAACATTTATTGAGTGCTTATTATGTGGCAGGCACTATGCTACTTACATGCCTTATATCTTTTATTGCTGAGGCACAAAGAATTAAATTGCATTGTCCAAAGTTATACAGCTTTTAAGTACAAAAGCCTGGATTCAAATCCAGATCTGCTGACCCCAGAGCCAGGGTTCAATGTAGTAATCAATTTCTCTTCACATATTATCTTATTTTAATTTAATCTTTTAAGATTTTAATTTAATCTTCTTAATAATCCTTTGTGACGGTCATTATTGTCACCATTTTATAGGCAAGGAATATGAAACATGGAGAAGTTAAGTGTCAGGTTTGACAAGAGCCCACCAGGAAGATCTAATCTGAGTTGTCTGAGTTCCAGGGAGTGCTGCTTTCCTACCTGATATGGGATACTCTGATTGGGGGCATCCTCTATATTTCCAAAACTCTCATACACACACAAATAATGTGGCAGCTTAGTAAAGGAGGTGGTGTTGTGGGAAGTATCTACACTTTAGCTTCCCACTATCAGTTAAGGATTATCAGTTTGGGGTGGGGGATAGAGATATACATTAATATATCTATATAGATATAGATAAATACACAGATATTTGTTTTTAAAAAGGAACAAAGGAATCTCATAAACTAGCTGTGATTTTTGTAAATCTGTAGAGGAATACCTGTCATTAAAAAAATAAAAAATTATCTTGATAAAGAAAACATTAAGCATGTCCAAGAGCATTAAACGAGGGTGGCATCATTCGAACTCAACTTTCCACATCTGTTCTATATGATGCGTCTCTCAGAGACAACATCACTCCAGAGAACATATACATTTTGCTAACTAAATAAAGACCTTTTGTGTTATCTGAATGTGATTTTTCTAAGAGAATGATTCCTTAGTTAATTCCTAGTTATTCCCTAACTTGCAGCCATACCCCCAATTCATGTCTTCCTTTCCTTAATGTATCAATATTCATTCTGAAGACAAAAAATATATAGCATGACACAAGTGAACTCAGAAACACTGCAAGGTATTTTTTTTAAATCTGGAACACAAGCCCAAAAGTAATTATTACCTGACTGATCATTTCCATAACTATCATTGACATTGCTAACATTTTTTCATGTTATTTTAAACAAAATGCCTTCTGCAAGTAAATTATTTTCTGCTTACGATGACAAGCACAGATAATTCACCCACATTCTTCAGGAGAATGGCCAGCCATCTCAAACTCTGAATAGGGAAGGAACAATGTGAGTTCAGCCAGGTACAAAGTCTGCAATCACAGCTACAGAGTCATATAAACAGAAATCAGGATTTCCCAAATCCTGTGATTAGGTCAGGAAATCTCAAATCCCTGAACCAACTGATTAATACAACTATGATGGGTTCAGGAAGCAAAGCGAGGGGGGTGGTTGGAAGTAGCTATACAAGAAAAGCTATACATACACGTAATTTGTCCTTTCCTTCCTTGCCTTTGGGGAAAGTGTGATGGAAGACATTGCCCAGATAGTAGTAGCCTCTGCATTTGGGCAAAGTTCTAGGTTATCATTTATGTATCCTTCTTGCACTTTGATCTTAGTCATGCTGACAAAGGAAATGAGTGGAGCAAGCCAGGCAAACCCCCAATGCATGGTAATCGTGACAGATGAATGGGGTTGAGCTGTTCCAGCTGTCCTCGCAGGCCATCACTGGGCCCTGTGTGATCTATTAGCAGTGTGAGCCCAGGTGCGGGGACTCTGCTCCAGGCTTGCCAAGCGCAGCCCCGGCCATTAACTGATGTAAGCATCGGGTACTTATGAAAAAAGTATGGAACATGAACGTCAGTCAGGAAATGGTTACAAATTAGGAAAAGAAAGAGGTATCTAGGACAGAGGGCCCCCTTATGCCACAGTAATAAAAGCAACTTCCTCTTTTCCTTAATTTCAGAACCACAGAGTAGAATTCTCTCCATATGAAATTCCTCACAAGTCACAGACTGCACTAAACTACTGCCTGTCCCCTTCAATGTATCACAGTGTAGTCACATAGAAACAGATGTTACTGGTTGGCTGTCATGCTGTTAAGGGAAAGTGTCATGCGACATGGGGAACAGCGACCTATGACCTCACAAAAACAATCCTCCAGCACCTCATAGATGCTTTTGTTCTTTAGAAAATCTGGACCCTTAAAGTTTGATAAAGCGTTGCAAGATGGCAAAGCTCAAGTTTAATGATTCCGATAGACTGTGTAATCGAGCTGAAAGAAGCCTCTTACAGCTTGCAACCCAGGTGTACTGCGGACCTGTGGATGCTCACTTATTTCACTCTTTCTGTCGTTCTCAGGCTGGCTGGCTGAGCACCACTACCTCAGACCAGTTTCCTGTGCTGATCAGAATCATTGACTCTCTTTTCGTGTCCTCAAGATTATCTTACATGTTTGTATCATGACACTTATCCTACCATGTTGTAATCAGTCATCTGTGCTTATGTTATCTCTCCAACTGGATGGTCTCTTCTTGTGGACAGGAAGCATGACTTCTATTGTCTGCATCTACAGGACCAGGTGCATATGGCATCCACTGGTGTATGTGGAGTGAATGATGGATATACTTCAGCCTGAATTGTCAGTGTTTATTATGGCCAAGCACAATATGTATTTATTTCTCTTTCTGTCTGTTTTAGATTGTATACTTCCCCGTGATTTAACTAAACTACTTCTCTGTTTACAAACCTTGTGAGAGATAGCTTAAAGATGTTTTAAAGTTAGATGTGAGCATAGGTTGAAGATGTTTACAGAATTGATAGCATTCCCGGTAGCATTCAGCCTAGAAGTCAATTCTTTCCAAAGAGACAGGATATCCCACAGGAAGATAAATAGAACTTTATATTCAGCAGAAACTTAATTAAGCCTCTTATACCAGAAAGAAGCTTTTCAACACAAAGGCCAAAACCCTCATTAAGGATTTAACCAAAGGGTGGAGTGGTAAATAGGAGGACAAGAAGGTTGGAATCCACAAAACAACAGTGTTCCAAGAAGACAGTCGGGGTCCTAGCAGAAGCTGTTAGGTAAAGAGCATGCCCACTTGAGTGTGGAGGTCCGGGAGGGAGGGCTTGGTGAAGGCCTCTGGGCGGCAAGTCATTGCAGAGACATGGGATGTTGCAGGCTGAAGAAGGCCTGAAGGAGGCTGCCACAGGACCCTGAAAAGATAAGAGACAAGTAGAGAAAGCAAGTAAAATGAGTGGAAGAGAAGGCAAAAAGAAGGAAAAGCACTTCAATAAGACTTTGTAGCTAGATCAGGAGAGCTCTAGTAATGTAGTAAATGAATCCTGATGAAAAAAGGTGAAATGTTTGGGAACCTTCCATCTAGACCACCTTGCAAAACAGCAAAAGAGACAGAGTAAAACAGAAAGGGAAAGAACAATGGCTATTCTGGCTAGGGAGAACTTTCTAAGTGAATTGAAATTAGTGGGCAAAGGGAAGTATATTTGTATTTCTTTGAAATGTTCAAATAATTATTTAGCACATTTAGTTAATGTTCTCTCCATACTGTACAAGGTTCTCAAATAAACCTTTTTTGGTTATAAGTCTCATGGTAAGAACCCTGTAAAGACACTGTATTTATAATAAATGCCTCATGAGGGTGGTAAGGCAGTAGTCACTCTCCTCTACTCAAACAGGAGTAAACAGTTCTTGATGGAATCTGCCTCTACTCCTACCTTCTTGTCTGAGAAGAGAAGAGGTGAGATGGAGCAGAATTTATGCCATAAAGCAAATGCAATCTCATGAAAGCCTAGGTATTCTAGGGAAGAAGAATTCCAGATTGTTAGATAGCAGGAATACTTAGTACCACCAACACTGAAGACAACACGAACACTCCCTCCCTATAAGACTAGATACAACCAACAGCAGAGAAAAAGATATAAGGCTTTGATATCCCATAAATGCATTGGAGGACCTAAAGTCACAGAAAAAATCAAGGAAGGTTTAAATTCTCTTGATCAGGTAGTAGAACCACTACTATAAACAATAATTTATGATCGTTGATATTAATTGCCACCCTGAACTATTGCTTCTCAACTGTTCTCTCGGCCTCCAATGTCTAGCCCTTACATCTTTTGTGACAGTCAGAGTAGTTATCCTAAGAGATAAACCCACTCATGCCATCTCCTGCTTAAAATCCTCTCCTACTTGCCTTCCAATGCCTTTAAAATGAATTCTGAACTGCTTTAGGATGGCATTGAATATTTCTCAGAATCTGATCCCAATCTACCTTTCCAGTTTTATCTTCCACTATCCTCTCCCCTCATCCTTTTCTTCTGCTACACTAGACTCGTCAACATTCCGGGAACAATTACATATGTTCAGATGTCTATGCTATCTCCTCATGCTATCCCCACACTTAATAATTCTCTTCCCACAATTCACATAAGAAAATCATGTTTATCTTTCAAGGTTCTGCTCGAATGTCTTTTTCTCAATGAATAAAGATCCTCTGGGTCATAATAATTGTTCTTGCTTTTATGTTCGAACCATTATGCTTACATCTGATCACATCAACTTTGGAAATGGACATACTAAAGAGTTGCGTGCATCCAAATTTCCAACCAGATCACAAACTCCTTAGGCAGAGGTACATTGTCTTATCATCTTTTTGTTTTCCTCTTAGACAGTTTCAGCCAAATGCTGCCATTTCTTTAATACTTGCTCTAATTTGTTATCAATTAAATTTAGTCATTATTTTAAGACTTATTAGTGTTTCTTCTTTGTTATTACAAAAAGAGGTTTTTTTTAATATTTTCTATCCATAATTCATTAGTTAAGCCTATAGAAAGTCTGGGTCATCTGATCAAATATAAAGTAAAAATCCAAACAATAAAGTGACAGGAAATGTCATATTCACAAAGGGCAGCATCTTTCCTGACAGACCACCATGCAAAGATAAGAACAGGTGTGCTCAAAACAATTTGTATCCTATATTGTTAGGCACATATGACCTATACTGTTAGCTGTACATTTACATGTAGAAGTAGTATCCTTGTATTTCGCTGCACTCACAAACATGACCATTGCAATAATCTATACAAAGAAAACGCTCAATAATATGTGTCAATTGATGGAAAGATTGAGAAACTTACTATTTACATTTAAATTGTCTTGTGAAGAGTCAAGTTTTCAAAGCTAATAGAAACTACACAAGACAATGTCTTTTTTTTTAAGACAATGTCTTTTGAACTGAAAATAAATAACTTATAGTAAGTTTTACTAACAACTCAAGTCAATTATTGTATATTTGCTTATGACTAGACACAAAAACATAAAATATGATTCTTCCCTTCAATAAGCAGATAGAAAAGACATGTATTGGGTGTTAGAAGGGAGGGAAGGATGAATAGGCAGAGCTCAGAGGATTTTTAGGGGAGCGAAACTATTTTGTATAATATCACATTGGAGGATACATGTCATTACACATTTGTTAAAACCCATAGAATGTACTGTACAACACTAACAGTAAACCCTCATGTCAACTATGGACTTTGGGGGATAATGATGGGTTAATGCAGATCCAACAATTGCAATGAATGTACCATTCTGATGGGGGACGTTGATAACAGGGGAGGCTGTGCATGTGTGGGAGCAGGAGATATGTGGAAAATACATGTACCCTCCACCCAATTTTTCTGTGAACTTAAACTCCTCTAAAATATAAAGTCTATTGAAAAACTTTTAAAAGAAGTGGATGGCTTATTTGGAGGACTAATACTAACACACATGAAAAAGTAAATGCAAGACAGTATAAAACCAAGGTCACTAAATGGAAGATTTGTGTTAGAAAGTTGTAGAAAATATAGCTAGAATTATAAGGTTAAAATTAGCAAACAGTTGAGAGTTGATGTGATAAGGAAAGTAAAAATTTCACTTGTAAGAGTTTTCTCTAAAAGAATAATCAGACATGTGCACACAGCTCTGTGTACAAAGCTGTATCCCAGCATAAATTGGAAACAATCTTGATATTTAACACTGGATTAGTTAAAGAAGTTATAGAACATTCTTAGAGCAAACACAATGAAATGATTAAAAAGAATCCTTTCATAGGTATGTGTGTGTGTGTGTGTGTGTGTGTGTGTGTGAATGGGAAAAGATGATAATACATAAGAATGTATATTATTTCTAATATTTTATAAAACCACACACACACACACACACACACACACACACAATTCCAGAAAGCCATAAAGAGAAGTTACCTCTGATCTTCTTGAATTAAGGAAAATATTCCCTTCTTTTGCTTATCTCTATTATCTGCAAGTTTTAGTGATAAACGTTTCTTTCATAACAAAAAAATAAACATGAAAAGATTACCTTAGTACCTCAGAGCAATCTGGCACTCAAAGTCAGCACTCCCTCCTCCCTTTTCTGTGCCCAAAAGAAAATATACAATAAGATTAAGTCCATCAAAAAGCTCTGAAATAAATAAAATGCTCTACATAAAAGGAAAAGAAAAATAGAACCATTGTAACTTTTTAAGGAAGGTGTGATGGTTAATTTTTATGCGTCAACTTGATTGGGCCAGGGGTGCCCAGATATTTGGTCAAACATTATTCTGGGTGTGTCTGTGAGGCTGTCGTTGGATGAGATTAAAATTTAAATCGGTAGATGGTATATAGCATACTTCCCTCCCTAATGTGGGTAGATCTCATCCAATCAATTGAAGACTTGAATGAAACAAAAATTCTGAATAAGAGGTAACTTTGCTTGCCTGACTGCTTGATCTAGGACATTCTCCTGCCCTTGGACTGGAACTACATCACCAACTCTCCTGGGTCTCCACCTTGCCAACTACAGATCTTGGGACTTCTCTGCCTCCATAATCACATGATTCAATTCCTTATATTAAATAATAAATCATATCAATATATCTATAATCTCTAAATATATATATAGATGCACATACACACACATATATCCTATTGGTTCTATTTCTCTGGAGAATGCTGACTAATATAGAATGTATTCGTGATAAAAAATGTTTAAAGAAAGATAATCTTATAATGGCATGCAGAGTGGACTGGAGTTGGGCAAGGCCAGGAGCGAAGGATACAGCAAGAAAGATGCTGCAGAGAGTGGGCAAAAAGGATGAGTGGATAGCCTGGGGCGGAGCTGTAAGAAAGGAAAGATTATAGTACTGGAGAAATCAATGGGACTGAGTTCTAACTCAAGCTGGGCTATTATGCCCTGGAGTAAGTCACTTCCTCTCTCTAAGCCTCTGATTCCTCATCCATAATACATGTTTGTTAGACCATAAATCCTCCAGTTTTTTTTCTGGTTTTTTTTTTTTTTTTTTTTTTTTTGCTGTTCTGTGAATACAAGATTCTACTATCAACAGAAATAATATTTAAAGGCTTTTATTCAAATTGTGACTACATTGGCTTAATTTTGTTTTCTTATACTACACTGAATATTCAATCAATGCTCAATAAATAATACATTAAGCAAGCTCTTTTGGACATCGTGGTTTAATTGTAAGGCCTGGAAATGCCCTGCCTCTTGGCAAAGTCTTTGCAATATCAATTACTTTATTAACTTTGCAATCATATAATGGAAAAATAGGCACATTACTTTGAAATAGGCTTGTTTTGATCTAATTCTCTCTCTTAACCATGGAAAAATCTAATTTATGAGAATAACACACTTCATATCAGACAATTTATTTATAATGAAATATTAAGTAACTACAGGACTTGATGCAATTTGAGGATATTGTACGGGGGTTAAAGTGAGGTCCCAGTAGTCCAAACAAGCCATGCCAGTGTGCTATGTGTGCGTCCCTTCCCAAAGGTCTGCTACCTGTAGCAATGACGTATATCTGAGCCAGAGCTAGCCCAGGAGGAAAGAGCCATGCTAAATTTATCCTAAATAGAAATCCCATGTCAAAGTTGAAAGACATTTGAGCACAGTACTTGAAGAGTAACTTCTTGGATGTTGAAATTCATGTGATCCACATTATATGTCATTCTGGTTTTACCAATAACACATGGGCAGCCCATCTGATCAAATTATGACAATCTTAACAAACAAATTACTAGGCCACAGAAGACGTAATGAGCCCAGAGAGAGTGCATTGCCTCAACCACATTCACTAATGCCATCTTCATCCTAATCATACAATTCTCTGGGTATTTCTGGAGTCAGAAGTTAAAAGAACACATCCATGATTCTTCTGAGGCTAGCAAACTTAGTTATTCTCTGTATTCCTGTAAAAATCAAATAGAAAAAGAAAGAAAAAAAGAAAAAAGGGCAGCACACTAAATCTCTTTTCAGCCTGTTGTCTGATCTCTTAGAACCTGGACACATGGACCAGCTCTTACTTTTATAAAATTCTTTTCCTTCCTTTGTCTTGGGTTCTTTTTACAACTAAACCTGGATCTAACAGCATTTAATGTCCTGAAGCTTTCAGGTAAGGCCATATTTTACATCATATTTTATTTCTGGTCTTGGCAGTAAACTTGGAATTAGCCATTAAGTTAGGATTTCTCATCTAGCTAACTCCAGGAAAAAATACAATAGAGAAAGGAAGAAAGAGCCAGACACCTTGACCAACAGAAACTACATTAAAACAGAAAAAAAAACAAAAAGTATTCCCTGTATGCTCCAATAGGAAAGAAAAAAAGAAAGGTGCAACATTTCCATCATCAAATGAGGACTTCTTTCATCAGAGAGGCTCCAGAGAAAACCTTTCACCGACCTTTATCCAGGAATACCGAGTATGTCATGACTATCTTCAACTCTACCTCCTCAGTTCATGCTATCGATTGAGGTTTATGAGAGCGAAGCTATTATTTCTAAAGAGGGAGGAAAAAGAAGAATTTGTTCCAAAAATATCTGCTTCTCCACCCCCACCTTCCTTCATTTATGAAACAAGCCATCTAAGTCTCTCAGGCTATTTTTCCACAGGTTTGTTTATAATGTGGTAATGATTATGCTAATACCAGCTGGGAATACATCTATGGGGACATGTTGTGTGAGTGCGTCTGGGGGCGAGAAGGGAGAGCTGTATAAGTGCATGAGGAGAACTATTCAATAAAATTATAGTACATGTGTAGCCCTCTTTCCATATTTACTAGTTTTTGTAAGCTCCTTCTCAAATGGGAAATAGACCATGTTTCCTTTGCAGAGGGACAGTTATTGAATAACGAAGACCATGTGTTCTGCTATGTCTTATTTGTCTGAGCACTCTGCAGCTATTTTCTAAACCAAATTAATAACAGTATACTAAACTTATTTCCCCAGTGAAAACTTCTGGCTACTAACAGTGTCAGTGTATGCACCCTGCTGTCTCCAAAAGCTCAGGTAATCACTACATAACCAAAGTCTACGATGGCACCTGAGCGAGGAGAATGCAGCTTTCATGGTACACAAGGGAAAACTGACACCTTCTGATTGAATGATACTGTTTACACAAGCAATAGAGCATTACGTCACTTTCCCCACAAAGAGAAGAGAATGTGAAATTTCAGAAAAGACAGATAGTTATTTAATGTGGAACTTGTCACCATGGTCAGCTTCGGCATAATAAGATGCACATGGAAACTCCCTTGCAGCAAGCCCGCTGCAGGGCAGATTTGTCTGGGTCAGAGGGTGTGGATGTCTCTGAAGGAAACGCTATCTCGTCTTTGCTCACACACCCACTTGCTGCAAAGTGAGCTTCACATAGCGTATCTGTGACATGTCTGCTGGATACTAGGGGCACAAGAGGCAAGAGGCTGGCAGCAAGTCTCCTGGGTGGTTGAGGAAGAAGGAAGCATCTCCTTCCTACAAATCAAAAAAAATGCACATCCACATGACAGCTAAACATAGGAGAACACGGTGGGAATAGAAACGGCCCCCCCCCTTTTTTTTTTTTACCCCCAGAGCCAAGTATATTGTAAGCAAAGATGATACAATTCCAGCAGCAAACTGATCTCAAAAGGGATTTCTATTTTTTCCACTATATTATTCCAAACTAGAATACCTCCTTACCAAGTATGATTTTTGCCACATCAATATAGGGGCATTATTTTGTAGTCACTCCAGAAAACAAATAGGTTCCTATTCTCTCAACTAAACTTTCAATAAATGTTGGCAGTGATGGAAGTTTGGTAATACTTTCATATTTCAAATATGATGTTTTAGTTCCCAACTCAATATATAGTCATATATGCTCATTATTAAAATGCACTCTATAAAATACCTATTGGTGGGATTTTAGTTCCATTTGAACATCACAACTAAAACATTCTATTCATTCCACAGTACGTTCCCTCTCTCCAAGTAAAATTCTCTCTGGTGTTTGCTGATATAAACTTTAAAAGTTCATTATAATTCACACATGAAAAATCTTTTTAAAAGAATCAAAAGTAGCAAGAGTTAACGGTCCAGTCCAGCAGATAAACTTTTGCAGGTTTCCATCTGAAAGTCATAACATAACCTTTTATTCTGTGTGTCATTGGTACAGAAGGTTTTTCAAGGCAGAATTCTTCAAACTGCAAGATGTTAAACAGATGTACTGCGGAGTCTTCCAGACCTAAACTATGAAGAGTCTGTTTTCAGTCTGTATGTTGTATCCTTCATTTTTTTTATTCTTTTATCAAAATCTTCAGTTTTGGACATTTCTTTTGTTAAAGTTTTGTTGTTGTTACTGTTTTTAAGCCTCATATTTGTTTAGAAGAACCAGATTTTCAAACATATTGTTTTGAACTAAATAAGGAATATTAATTTAAATTTTGCCATTTAAAAGCATATTTTCAGCAGGACATTCTCTGCTTTCTATAGCAGGTGCTGGAAGCCCAATCCCAGATGTTTTGATGTGTAACTAGCAAGAGAAGTATTTGAGAAATGGGTAGAGATACAAGAAAGAGGAAGGCATAAATAAAAAGCAGACTTGTTGAAACTTCAGTTCACATGGAGATTTTGGCTTTTGTTTTCCATTGGTGGGCTTCTATGCTTAACTGTCTCTCGTGTTGCAAATGTCACTTTCCAAGACATAGGAACAGCCATAGTGACTGGCCTAAATGTTCACCTGCCTATTTATATTATTTCCAATGAACCAAATTTTATTCCTATATTGCCCAGAAAGGTAAGTCCGACATTCCTGTTCAATATGCTGAGATTCAGAATCCTACCTTATACTTGTAGCCATTCCCCCATCTCTAACTGCATAGGAGCTTGGAGTTTAACTGTATCGTCAGTATGATAAACGGGGCTCTCTAAAGCTTCAGCCTCAGTCTTTGTAGTTGAAAGGCCAGTTCTGCCCCTTTTGTTCTTACACACTTGTTACTTGAATGGATTTCAGAATGCATAGCTCTAACAGAGTTAAAAGGGTGCTTATAAATGTTTTCTCCTTATTTAGCTTGATGTTGGCAGAGCCCCGCCATCATTTCAATGAGAGACACATGAGCAGAAAGGCCTTTATAATATAGGCAGGACTTTATAATATGGGCAGCTTCCTTCTCAAATATCCTTTTTTTAGCTATCTAACTAATCAGTAGTGGGGGTAATTAAAGCCATACCTAGTGTAAAGCTGAGTTTTACTTCTTTAACCACTTCGCCACCAGGCCCCTGTGCATCTACACTGACAGGAATAAACAGCATGGCCCTATTTTTCAAAAGTGCTAGTGTCTCTGGAGAAAGGGAGTCTAACGTGGTAGAGTCAGATATACCTGGCTTTCCATCACAACTGCAGCATTTTCAGGATGTGTGGCTGGAAGGTTACTTACTTCTTTGAGACATAGTTTCCTTGTCTGTGAAGATGATGATGATGATAACGATGGCTATGATGAGATTGTCTATGTCATATGGCCATTGTGAGGATTAATTAGATATGGTGCATAAAAGACTCAACACAATGCCTGACACTTAGTGCTAAATAACTGTTAGTTATTATTACTTTCTCTCATGTGTTCCCTGTGCTCCAGCCAAAGTGAACACCTCTCTTTTAAATGAACCCTTGCCCCCTGCCACTGTACTGCCTGTATTTGCTGGTCCTAACCCTTCTCCCTGGAAGGCTCTCTTCTTATATTCCACCATATACTGCCTGTGCCAGCTCCTCATCCTCTCCAATATCTGTCCAAAATTTTACCCATTCTTCAAGATACAGCTCAAATGCCATCTCCACCACAAAGTATTTCCTGAAATCTTCAAGTTATGACTGGCTACCCCATTGAATCTCTGTTTTTTGGTTTTCCTAGTATAGATGGTTGAATTAAGCATACTCCTCATTTAATGGCGCATTATAATCATTGGTTCATGGATAGTCCCTCTATTTTCCCTTTGATTCCCAATCCCCATTCCCCTTCTCTTTTTTCCGCAGGAGACCATTCTTATATATTTAATATGTATCTTTTTATTACAAAGTGTTCTTGCAAAATAGGTACTATTTTGTGCATGCATTTTAATTTATGTAACTGGATTCCATGACAGATCTCATTCTGCTTCTTTTATTTCTCTATGCTGTGTTTGCAACCTTTCCAAGTTGCCACAGGAACTTCTAAACATTGCTTGATGCTCACTGCCCACATTTTGCCTATGCTTTTGACAATGAACTCCTAACCACCAGATATAAATATCTTCACACATACCTCTTACAGACATGTTTGAGAATTTTATTGGGATGTATACCAAAGAGCAGAATTGCAGGATCATAGGAACAGGTGAGCTTATTGCCCAGGTAATGCCAAACCATTCTCCAGAATGCCTGCTCCAGTACGCACTACCAACAGCATTGCATGTTGGCCCCTGCATCCCACATTTCCGCCAGTGCTTGGCTCTGTGTGGCCTTCTAATTCTTGCCACTTTATTCACTGTCACTTTAGTAGCATCTCATTATTGATTTCATTTGTATCTCTGCCTACTAATGCATTTAATCTTCATGGTTCTATTTTTTTTAGGCATTTAGCTTATGTAGTCTGGAGGGCTTTTTTTTTTAATTAAAATACTTATCTTTCCTTTTCACCCTCTACAAAATTATAAATTCCTTTACGGTAGGGGCTATTTATTTTTGCTCATTTTTGCACTCACTGCAGCACCTACCATGGCACCTGAGGAAACACACAAAACATGAACACAAAAATAAATTAAAAGCAAGGGAGTGTGAGTGGATGGGAACAATTACAGAGGAAAAAATGAGTGCTTTGAATTCTAAAAAACCACATTGCTCTTACTACCCTCCTCTAACTGAAACTGTGATTTCCCTGACCCAGAAAATGGTGGCGCCGTTCACCATCTCAAACACCACAGTGAAACATAGGAAGACAGTGCTGATGCACTGAATTCTAAAGTGGAAGTCCTACTGTGACATATATAATCAGTCCCCTTGGTCAGATATACAGGGACATTCACTTCGCTATTCACTTTTAGGGACCTGATGGAAATCAGCTGGCAGCTTTACCTGGGCAACTTCCAAAGCCCTGCTCTTAAATACAGGTGCGAAGAACAGTGTAAGAAAACCGCCCTGTCCCTGTTTACCAACATCAATGAGCCCTAGAGAGTAAGTCGGCACTTACCCAGTAGCCAGTGCAGAAAGCTACAGTTTCTGTAACTTTCCTCGTAAGGGCAGAGCAACAATGGTCTCACACCTAATTAACTCTACCATCATGGAAATGTGCTTGATGCATATCATGACAGTGGCCAAGCCACACAGGATGGTGATCAAAAACGAGGACTTTGGAATAGGCCAGACCTAGTTAGAATTTTGGCTCTGCTACATACAAGCTATGTTACTATTTTATTTCTCCTGACACTAGTTTCCTCATCTGCAAAATGCGAGCAATGATACACCTTAAAAAGCTGTTGTAATAACTAAATGAAGTACTTGATAAATGGTAGTTTTTGTTTACGCCTATTACTCCCCAACCTATTCCACATTGTCAACATCACAGCAATAGATAAAAGTATGCTGCTAAAATATAAGTATTGAAAAGAAATGCCTATACCTATGAGAAATGATTAAGTGGGATATTTGCCATGCAGAATTGAACTGTAGTATCTGTAGTGCGAAAAACATACTATTTTAAGAATTTAGTCCTGGTTTGAATCCCAGCTCATACCACTTCTTTGATGTGTGAGTTTAAGAAAGTCACTAGACCTCAAAATCAGTATGTAGATCACTGTAAATAGGGATAATATGATTTATTCCCCATAGACACTGTACAAATTCTATGTGATAACAAATGTGAACGTACTTTGCAACCTGCAAAATAGCATAAAATATGTTCAGTAGTATCAATTTCCATAGTTGACAGCACCTAGGTTATTACTGGCATCTAGTTAGTATTAAAAACAATGTCCTACTCTTACCATGATTCAAAATGTCAGGAACATTTTTCCAGGGATAAAATAATGTTGGCAACATTTTTTTTATACCTTTTACCATGTTATTGAGAGATTTCCAACTTTTATTTAGTGTTCCAGGAAATCAAAAGATTCTGCCTAACATTTGAATCTAAAAGAGAGGAGCCACCGTTTCCTTAACTATGTAAGGACTGACAAAAGAAATGTCTTTCTTTAGTGCCAGTGAGAGTTTTTCTTCTTTAAAACAACTGTTTGTTTTAATCTTATTACAATGGTGATGTTTGTAACTGATCTGACTTCCCTTCTTTTGCTTGCTGCTAGAAATCTCAGAAGCAAATTTGAGGTCGCTTCTGAATGTTCTGGATTACACAGCATGAATTCTGTGTTCTCACCTCATCCCCAGACACATTTTTGTATTCTTACCCTTATTTTTCTTTGCCTAGATATCCTTATTGCTCTTTTATCATCTTGAGTCAGGAACTTAAAAAAATAAATAAAAAGCACAGTCTCAATGACTAGCTGGGGAGGGATGAGTTTGGAGCTTCCATTCAGAGCCTTTCAACGGTCAGCCGTCTTTTGTCTGTGAGTCTTCCTCCTGCTCCCGGGCAATGCCACAGCATCTCAGTCAGTCTTCAACTGCACACCACTCTATACACAGCCAAGGGGTCTTACGTCTTCTATCTTTACTCAAGAAAATGTCTTTGGTGGAATTTTAATGCTTGCTGCCTTTGTATTGTAAGCACCAACCCTTAATCTTTACTGTA
This sequence comes from Indri indri, assembly GCA_004363605.1. Lineage (NCBI taxonomy): Eukaryota > Metazoa > Chordata > Mammalia > Primates > Indriidae > Indri > Indri indri. Next base: position 57,958 of record RJWJ010003343.1, read on the forward strand.
GTTTTAGTTAAGAAGCATTTCTTGAAAAAATTGCCCAGTCTCTCAGCTTTCATAGTCTAATCTTTAATATTCTGAACCAGCAGTCCCTAACCTTTTGGGCACCAGGGACAAGTTTCACGGAAAACAATTTTTCCATCAACCAAGGGGGTGTTAGGGGGCAGGAATGGTTTTGGGATGATTCAAGCCCATTACATTTATAGTGCAGTCAACCCTCTCTGCTAATGATAATCTGTATTTGCAGCTGCTCCCCAGTGCTAGCATCACCGCCTCAGCTCCATCTCAGATCATCAGGCATTAGATTCTCATAAGGAGCACACAACCTAGATCCCTCGCATGTGCAGTTTACAGCAGGGTTCACACTCCTATGAGAATCTAATGCCGCCACTGATCTGACAGGAGACAGAGCTTATACAATGATGCAAGTTGGGGAGCAGCTGTAAATACAGACAAAGCTTCACTCAGTCGCCACTGATCACCTCCTGCTGTATGGCCCAGTTCCTAACAGTATTGGTCTGTGGCCCATGGGTTGGGACTGCAGTTCTGAACTACCTACATAGCTAAACATACCTTGTATACATGCAGTGCTTACATAACAGTGGTGATTATTATCATTTATTTTTTTACCCAGCTTCAATCTCTAACCAGAAACCTAGAGGGCAGAATGCCCTGCTCTGTCAAAAAACTTGGTGACCATAACTGTAAACTCAACTGTAAACTTATCTAATTAAGATCAACTTAGGAGAGAGGAGAAGAGATATCTTAACTGCAAAGATTAAGCCTTCATTTCCTATCCTAGGTTGTGCAGAAACTTTAAATTAAACTTTTTATATTGTTCTATATCTTCTATACAAGGACATTTATTTGGCAATCTGTAACAATCCTGGTATTTGTGTCCTTCAAACTGTTCTCAAATACAGTTTCAAAATCCAAGCATTATAAATTATCAATGCTAAATGGACAGATATATTCATTACCTTGATTATAGTGATGGTTTCTTATGTTAAAAAATATCAATGTTAAATGATGCAAAAATAATAAGTTATCATTGTTATTAATCACAGTAATAAAACTGGACTACATAAATCACAGTATTATAGTATGCTTCACCCTAGATGTACTTTATTACTTGACTTACTATTAATATAAGAGCAATACCAATAATAACATTAATTACTCACCTACAGATAAATGCCAATAAAGCTATAAAGTAGGTAAAGTAAACCAGATAAAGGAAACAATATATTTTATAGCTATCCTTGGTCATTATTCTAACCAAAAAGAGGCATACAGAAATTCAAATATATGTAACAAAGCACACTGAAATTATTCATAATACTAATAATTACTTATATAAAACATACATACATTATTTTCTAAATTCCCAATATAACAATTTTCTTCCTTATAATGCAGTTAAATAGTCTAAGATTAGCTCATGCTACTATGATTTTTACTTTTAAAAGAAAACTCTTCAGGAATATTAATATTAAATTTTCACTATCCAACAGTTTCCTAAAAGTATTAAAAAAATTAGGAAAAGTGTTCAGTAGCTATTTGGATTATATTAAATTAAAAATCTTTAAGATCTCTGTTAATAGGCCAGTACATTTTAATGTTAAAGAAGTCCCTGCAATTAAGGTTTTATAATATTTGTCTCTTCAGAGCTGTATAACCACAAAAATTCTTTCTGTCAAAGAAGCACAGATGATTTCATCTACATCTACATTTAAGATTCTAATGTATATTTCTGTTTTCTACTGTTTATATTATTAACTCTAAACACTAGAGTTATGCATGGTATGTACTGAGAATTACGTTCAAGTAATTAATGGCTATTTTGTTAATAAAGATGAAGCTTTTAGAATTAATAAATAAAGGAAGCCTAAAAAATACTCAACTAATCCAATCCATGGGAAGAATTCACGATGAGCTTTAATTGTAGATTTGATAGATTTACCCCAAATTTTAATAAAACTATAACAGCATTTTTTTGTTACCATGATGTTAAGGCCAAATGTTCCCCCAGATTCAGTGGGAAGATTGCAGAGGGAATGTAGCTTTCCTGAACCTGGGACTTGAGGGTCTGCCACATGGCTGAAGCAAAAGGGAAAATTTTCCTTCTCAAAGGGGAATGTACATGCTTATAAGTGTATGGTGTAAAACTGCTGGAGTAAAGAGGAAGCTCCTTTCTCAAAAACATAAAAAGACCCAGGCCTGATGATATTATTTAAACAGCTAAATACAGCCATTCCTAAAACCAGGAGCAACTCCCAGATTTTTGCAATGGTGTGAATCAACAACTTCATTACTTTTCCTCCTTAATTTACTTTGAATTGGATTTTGGTCAGTAACGATTGAAAGAGTCTGGCTAACATGTCGGTGTCTATTATTTTTTAGGTCTTGTGGCTTGTTAATTTCCTACTGTCCTTTAAGATGTCATTTAGTGCATAATCTACAACTTAAGAATTTTCTGCTGTTAATTTGATTGACAACTAGATCATCTTGTTTAAAACATATAAAGCACGGGCTGGGAGCTGTGGCTCACGCCTGTAATCCTAGCACTCTGGGAGGCCGAGGTGGGAGGATTGCTTGAGCTCAGGAGTTTGAGACCAGCCTGAGCAAGAGCGAGATCCCGTCTCTACTATAAATGGAAAGAAATTAGCCAAACAACTAAAAAAATAGAAAAAATTAGCTGGGCACGGTGGCGCGTGCCTGTAGTCCCAGCTACCCAGGAGGCTGAGGCAGGAGGATCGCTTGAGCCCAGGAGTTGGAGGTTGCTGTGAGCTAGGCTGACGCCACAGAACTCTAGCCCAGGCAAGAGAGTGAGACTCTGTCTCGAAATAAAATAAAACATATAAAGCACATAAAAGAGTCTAAAAAGCTCTACTTCTAGGAAAATGTATCTGCTTCTCTCTCCTTCCCAAGCTGAGAAAGACATTCCTCCTCTCAGCTGCCACAGCAGCAACCATGTGGTAACTAGGGATTTATTATACATGTCTATAAACTTCCGAGGACCAGGTTTTCCATTTCTGTATCCTCAGAGCTTAACCAAGTACTTAACATGTAGCAAGCATTCAGGAAAGCCTTGTTAAATCAATGGGCTCAGCCACATCCAGCTAGCTACCTGCCTGTCCCTCCTTGACTATCTCACCTCAAATTCTGCGAACAGCCATTTCAAAACTTTCCATTCTCAAACCCCTCACAATTGCTTTGCCTGCTCCTCTTGATTCACAAATGATTTTGCCTCTTGCTTCCTTGAGAAAATAAACAAAGCATGAACTCCCTCCATTTCCTGTCCCTGGACCTTCAAACACCAGCAATCCCCGCCCCCTTCTTCCTGCCAGTCTCAGAGCATAAGGTATCACTTTCTCCTAGGTTCTGAATTTATACCTTCCCATTACTCCAGGTTCAAGATCTTATTCCATTTGTTATCTTCCCGCTTTCTCTAGAAATATGCAATCTCTCCCTCCCTGTTGTTAGTATTTTATCTGAGTCTATAAGTGTCCCCAATTCTTGACCCAACATCTCTCTGTAATTATCCCTTTGACCTTCCTCTCACTGCCAAGCTTCTGGAAAGATCAATCCAATGAGTTTCCTCATTCCCATGAATACTTATAAACCTATTCTATTAGGTCTATGCCTCTCCCATTCTATGGAAACCTCTCTGCACAAACACTGCTTGTCACAACTTGTACGAATTGGCAACCTTATCTCTGCCAGTAATTCATCATGCAGTCAATGGTTTGGGTGTCTTTTTATTTAACTTAGTTGGCAATAAAATCAAAATAAAACTTTCTGTTATAATATTTCACAAAAAAATGAGAAGCCAAGCCTTAGTGCTAATGGTGAATCAATGAAGTATTTTGTTAACATAGCTTTGGCATCAATATATTCCTAGAGAATAATGCTGTTTTAGGCCTGGATTCTTCATACAGAGTGAAATTCATAAAAATAAGTGATGCTGTATGTAAAAATTTATTTCCAAATTAACAAATTTTAAGACAGAATATATTTTAAAACATCTTAATATTTAGATAAATGATAATTGGGATATTACATTTAAATGGCTGCAAATTTGTTCTGCCATCAAAAAGCTAATCTAAAAAAATTTAAAAAGAACAAAAAGAAAGTTAATCTATAGAGAAGAGTCACTCACAAAACACTGAAAATATTCAAAAATCACGCACTAATTATATTTGAAATTATTACAGTTTTGGAGTGAATCCCTTTGTAATCAACGGTCACCAATAAATTATAAAAATATGTTAAAAAAACGGAGTAGGTAAAACTTATGGTTGAAAACATTTTATTTCTTAAAATCATGTTTACCATTAAAATGGGATAAATAATTTTTAACTGTGACTGAAGGTATTTTGGAAATTATTGGAAAGCAGAATGAAGGGTAAAGAATATTTTAACTTAAGAATTAATTATTTGGTTCTTACAAATATGCCCAAATTCAATATGAAATCACTGATGTAATGAATTTTTATTGAACGCTATCAATGAGTTCAACATCCTTTGTTTTTTTCAATAATATTGGATGTGACAATCAATAGCACACCACAAAAATAGATTGTTTGTGTAAGATACAGGCAGTAGACAGAAATCATCTTAAACAGAGATTCTTGAGTTTCATCAGTCTTAAAAGAATAGTGAGATCATATCACATGGGTGTTTTGGGTTTTTGTAATTGTACCAATTCAAAGTTATTTCCTAAAAATTTAAGCCAAGCCTAAAATCATGCCATTAACACACATAAACACTTACCTGCAAAATTTTAGCGTATCAAACACTTATAAGAAACAATTAACAGTGTGCCAAAATTTCGTAGAAAATGCAAATGTGATTCCTGGAATTTAATTTTATTGATCAACAAAAAAATAAATTTTATTTATGGTTGTATCACCTTTTATTCATTCTGGATCCTTATTTATTTAACACAGACTTCATAATAATGCTCCTTCCATTTCATGGCTATTACAGGGCATATTACTTTAGCTTGCACAGTTACTATAGCAACCCATGTTCTATTCTGCATCATCTGAAAATATTTTGGGGGCGGAAGGGAGGGTTTATAGAGAGATTTAGTAGCCTGCCACAAGTTTTAAAATGCAGAAATTATTAAGCAACTCAATTAAACTTAAAGATCACAGTTCTGTTTACTCACATGAGCTAAGAGACTGATGATGTATTGATTTAATTTCAACATAATTAAAATTTTGTATATATAATTCACATACAAAACATTAATCTGTAGGTTCTAAAGCTTTATTGTTGTGAAACATAATGTCGATACTATTGTTTGGATGACATAATGGAATCAGTATGTTACTTTATGAAAATCCTCTTGATATTCAAAAAAAAAAAAAACCAAAAACATTTTTTGCCACATTAGCCTAAAAAGTCATATAAAACTTCCTGCTTAATTGGGATCAACTTTGGAGAACTGAACTCCACAGATCGAAAGTAATCTGAGATTACCCATAAACACAGACAAACACACATATACACACACACACACAATTGCTCAGTTTTGGATGCTATACTTAAAGTCTTTCTTAATCCTTCATAATTTGTTGGGTCCCTTTAAGAATCCTATAGGCTCTCTCCATTTCAGAAAACTTATATACATTCATATATCTAGTTAAAACCTAACACTGGCCCTCTCCTAGGGAGGATGGAACCTAGCTCAATAAACTGTCCCTTGAAAAAATGATTAATTTCTCCCTGCTCCTCACCCAAGGAGCATAAGGCATGGCCAAGTTTTCTTTTAAAGGTTCTAAATTAAATTCTTTTAATGTTTCTGCTGTTGTAAGTCAGTTTAAGACATCAAATCACTCATTATTCTTGGATCCTTATTCCTGAAGAAGAAATCACAAAATGATTTTGGCCAACCTCATATAAAAATCCACATGAGGCCACCCTTCCCGTCTGCCTATTTCCCTCGGCTATCTGGTCTCATCCCACAGGCTTCTGGACTGGGGAATATTCAGAAGGACTGGCTAAAGGCTATCTCATTCATGTCATAGAAACATTTTTAAAATATATAAAAACATACATATTTCAAAATATCTTTTTCTCGTACTCAATACAAACTTCAAACACGTGGTTGTATAGGTAGATAGGAACTTCTTGCCTGCTAATAATAGTAAGAGTAAGAGCTATTATTTATTATTAATAATAACAAATTTTTGAGTAGTTAAAATAGGATTGTTCCTCACCTTTAAGCAATTCTAATTCGATACTTTCTCACCTTTAATGACTGTATTGTTAAAAACAAAAAGAGCCATAATAGACCCCAAAAAATCCAGTAACTCCTCTGTTTGTGGTAGTGAGACACCGGTAGCACAGTAAGCCCTGGTACTTACTGTGCTTCTTACTATGTGGCCATGGACATGTTGAAGCTCCCCAGGGATGTTTCCTTGTCTGTAAAACAAGCATAACACTACCTACTTTACAGAGGCCTTGTGAAGTTTAAATTAGATCCTTCATGATCTGGCTTCAACCTTACTTTTTAGCCTTTACATTGAGCATCTTTCTCAGCATGTATCTTGTGTTCTGGTCACACCAAACTCCTTGAGGTTCTCTTAAGGTGTTAAACCTTCATTTTTCCCCTTTTCTTTGAATGCCTTCTTCCTCTGTTTCTTGGATAATAAGTACTAATTCACCAAGACTTAAGGGACCCTTCCTCTGACCATGTCTAAATTGAATCAGCCCATCCTCTAGGTTCCAGATCAACCTAGACAAATCTTTATCCTCATATTTACTTGTTTATTAGTCCAATTCCCTGACCACACTCTGCATTGCTTGAGTCCCTAAACTATGCTTTTCGTCACTTCCATCTCCTGTGCACCTAGCACATGCCTAACCCATGGTAGAAAAAAAAAATGAATGAATGGTTAAATGAATGCATGATATATGCAAAAGCACTGGGCTTAGTGGTCTGTGATATAGTAGGGATTAATTTAGGTTAGCTGAATCCAAAATTTAAACCCTTAGAAGCAATGAGTCCACTGCTTACTACATCATCACTACATTTGTGTGATTTAAATTTCAGAACAATAACTGATAGTGGTCCTGAGATATGTTTTATAAAGAAAATGAAAAACATTATCAAATGAATCCCACATATGGTCAGCACATTCTGTTAAGAGTATTGTATCTTGTTTGTATTAAGTTAGCATCAAGGTCTTTCAGCTCACAAATCCCATGAAATAGGCAAACTGACATATGAGACTTCAATATACCACAAAGCTAAATTGTAAGCATGCTCTTCTCAAGTTTCAGGTTTGTCATTGAATTCAATTGCTTAGCAGTAGTATTTGAAGGGCTATATACACTTCCTGCTGTTGGTCAGCTTGATTCTTTATTATCATAAAACAATTATGTTGTCATGGCCAGAAAGAATATATTATGCTTAAAATAACAGTAAAGGCATAAAAAGAAAATTAATTCTAAATAGTCATTCTCTGTAGCTAAAAATTACAGACTACTCCCAACTTACTGTAAGTTATAATTAGAATTGTTCAAAAAGAACAAAAAATAGCAACAAAACAAGAAACAAATAAACCTTAAGAGTGAATCACAGTATTTCCAGGTATAAACAAATGCATCATGAAGTTCTTGAGTTAGGGACAAAGAGGAAGACTGCAGGCAGATGATTACATGGGCAGCAAAATGCAGATAGAATTTAAAGGCAAAAAATTGGAGTCCGGTGAGCAATGAGGTTAAAAATCTCCAGACACGGGTGCTCTGGGCCTTGTGGTCCACAGTGGGGCCAAATGAGCTGTGTTTATACTGCTACACTTCTGGCTCTCAGAAAACTCAACTTTTCATGTACTTTTGAACATACAATGAATATATTAGCTAATACTTTCTGTGATGGGTGTAAAGTTTATATTCTACTACTCATTTACTTTACTTTTTGTCATTGACAGTATTTTCCTTATAGGCTTTCTTCTTACTGATGGAAAAACAAACAAAAAATCCTTCAACTTCACAATTAAAAGGAAAACTTTCTCCTTCCCACTCCTTCTTCCCAAGATGGAGTTTTCTGAGTTAAGAGGGGCATCTGGTTCCTACATCCTCCTCCGGGTTCTCGCTGGCTTCTGCTGAGTTTCCCGCAATCTGCCCAGTCCACGGGGAATCCTCTGCTGGTGACAGTGCTTTCTCTGCCCTGGTTATTTATGATGCCAGACTGGCACCCACTGCAGATGACCATGGAATTGCCATTGTGCCTGGTGATGAGATCTCTGTATTCTGCACCCTCCAGTACCTGCTGCTTGGTCCACTGGTCCTCTCAGAATGGGCACAGTGGAGAGGCCTGGGGAGGAAGAAGCCTCAGCCACTGTCTCTGCAGTGAAATGTCTGCCAGGCACCCTAGGCCTCCTGATTAGCCACTGGTCCCTCTGCCACTCCAACGTCATGTTGGACATTTCACTGTACAGAGGGCCTAAAACCTCCCTCCATTGGAAGTTTGGTTTTGGACAAATGTATTAATATTTTACTTCTCCCATCCCAGCTTCAAGGTTCCCCTTACGGTGGCAGAATGGGGAAGTAAATGTATTCTGTCAGCTTTCTCGACCTTCTTCTCTTTCAGGGATCCTCTCTAGTAGTAGGGAGATTTGCTCCCTCCTATGCTGTGGGAATTTCCCATGTGTCTGACCTGCGCTCTTCTCTGCTCTGTTCTGTGCTATGATACACACCCCAAATTCCGGTTTATGAGAAAATTGTGATACACCCTCTCTCTTTTTCTATCTCAAAAAAGCATGGCTTTTTAAAAAAAAAAGGCCTTTTCTTTAAGGTTACTATCTTGCTATAGATGTTCCAAATTTCATTTGAAAATTCAAAGCCAAATGATGACTCTGTTGTTTGTTCTCAGCTGGGTCTGTCCTCTCCAAGAAGCAATGGATGCTGCTGATTTAATGAGTTGGAAGAATCAAAGAACAAGTAGGAACTTGGAATTGCCAGGAATCTGGACATGTTATTTTAATATCTCTAGAATAGTATCTTCAACGTGTATCTCAGGTCCAGATACACAGTTCAGAAGAATTCATTTTCATGAATTTATATTTTACTTGAGCCATTCTTAAGGGTTTCAATATGATTAACAAATTAGCCTTTTGAGCATGAACTTTTTCATTGCTTCTGAGAAAAAAGAACAGAAGTAAAGATCATAGAGCCTTTTTCACTAAACAAAAGAATGCAAAAGCTACTTTCTTAAAGCAGAATTTTCCATTCTCAATGTATGGAGAAATTACTATACCAGAGAATGTTTTCTAATATGTAGAAATATATCTATCTTTAAACTCATAACCAAAATATCACATACTCAATTTTCATAAAGATGACAGTCTAGATTCATAATATTTAAGCCATTTTAAGTCTGAACCATTCCCAAATGGTATCCTAAATAGCAATTTACATTGAGTCATAATCTTTCCTCCCTAGGGGAATAATAAATCAAACTAGGAAGTCTAGTCGAAGTAAATGATAAAAGCCTACATTGACGGGGCACCTATTATGTGCCAGGAACTATTCTAAGGGCATTATATGTTTTATCTCATTTAATCTTCACTACAACCTTTCAAGGTAAATATACTTATCTTCATTGTACAAATTAGGACATGGAGGCACAGAAAGGCTAAGTAGCTGTCTCAACGTCATTCAAGGAATCAGTAGAATCAGAATTGGAACCCAGGCAAACTCTCCCTGTCATCCTCACATCTCTCCACTCTGCTGTACTGCCTCATAGGCAAAGGAAATGTAAGGGCACTGAGTTTAAAATGCTGAAATAAAAAAAACTAGGCACAAAAGACTCTGCCATCTTTATGAGGACAAAAGAAGGAACTGAGATTCCATATTTAGAGTTGGCATGCATAATAATTCCCAGAACCATATGTTTCTAATGACCCGATCATTGGGTCTTTCATTTCTGATCATTTGACATTTTTAAGCATGAATCATCTAATGAAAAAATTACAGGGTTTTCGTTTGAACACATTGTTTATTTGTCACCAAGAGATCTCAGATATACTTTAAACAAATTTCTTCTATAAAGGAAAGACTACATACCCTCATGAATGGCATAATCCAAAAATAGAAATTATTTAAAACAGCTCTAACACCTTTTCTAAATTTCCTACATTGCGAAATGACAGCAGTGTCTCCCTTTCAACACTGCCTTCTAGTCAATGTAAAAAGAAATAAACCATCCCCACATGCTCATATTTGGTGTTTACTTTTCCATCAGTCATCTAAAATGGGACGCAGGAAAAGGGATGTGTCTGTCTCTGTTAGAAAGAGAAGAAAAGTGAGGGAAAGAAAATCTAATGCAACAAGAGAGTTGCCAGATTTGGAACTGATTGAAAGAGTTTTGTGTCACCAAACATTTTTCAAAGACCTATCAATCTGCAACTCTTTTTATAAACCAACCTGTAATGAGTGGTGTTTCCACACATTTTCTTCACACAGTTGCTTCTGAGTTTGGCAGTGTCTTTGATTTGAAAAAGAATTTCAAACTTTAGATGATCACACAGAACCTTTTTGGCACCATGGAAAAGAATATTTAGATCATAAAGACTTAAAGGAATGTAAGCTAGAGTTCCAAGTAGTTTAAACTTTCATTACAGAGATGTCTAAAGCCACATTGCTGTGCTTACAACAAGTATGTTTATAAGTGATGCCATTTGTAACTCTAATTAAATGAGAATTAGAAAAGATGTAAGAAAGAAAAGCATGGATTAAAAAATTAATAAGTGAAAATATAATTTCTACTGTATATCACATAGCAAGATAGACCCAAACATCATCATAATTTTCTATTCACGTCTTCTGGTATCAAGGGAAAACCACCTTGGAAAAACCAACAAAGCCTTACAATAACAGAAAAGTGCCAGCACTAACAGTGGTATACTTAGTACTTTCTGGGAAAATTCAAAGAAAGTAGAGTAATGAAATTTGTCACCTGCTGACTGGTTTCTGCTGGTTAAGAAAACAAAGAGCACAGCAGACTAGGGTTCAGAATGTGCAGCCAGAAGAGAACAGAATTCCTAACTGAAAAGTAACTGACTCTATTAATAACACAAATTTCATCCCCACCTCTCCCAAAACACTGGTTCTCAAAGTTTGGTCCCCAACCAGCAGCACCAACATCATGTGGGAACTTGTTAGAGATACACATTCTCAGGTCCCAACCCAAACCAACTGAATAAGAAACTCTGGGGATAAGACCCAGCAATTCGTGTTTTAATAAACCCTAAAAGATAATTTTAATGAACACTAAAGTCTCAGATGCACTGCCTTAAAGATCACAACATGATCAGTAAAAAGTAGGGAAGTCCTTCTTCAGTCTGTGAGTCTAAATAGTGGAAATAGTTAACAGTTATGGTGGGCTTACTATAAGCAAGGCACTCTTCGTAGCATATTACTTATGTTCGCCTGTTTAATCCTTTTGGCAACCCCATAACTATTAAGTCCATGCACTCATTAGCTAGACAGGGCACAGCAACAAGAATTTACAAAGAAAAAGCAGTTCTATCATGAGAAGAGTGATTTTCAAAAACCCTAAGAGGCCTTAAAGGAGGATTTTTGCACATCTTTAAAGCAACTTGTACTGGTAAAAATCTTCATAGAATTCTAAAATTTCTCTTGAAAGACTGACAAGTAAAGGTCTATTTTTTTCCTGAATAAACTTCTGAATAGGTTCCATTCTGATATCCTTCATTATGGTCCATAATGGGAGTTGGACTGAGTCCAGCTAGCCAGATGCTCTGAATAGTTTTGGTGACAAGTAAGATGGCAGATACTGCAACTAGATTGTCCCCAAGTCTGACTAGCACATAGCTCACACACTGTTGTCTCCACCCCTGCTCCCTTATGTAATTAATGGATATCATTAGTGTCAGTGGACAGAAAGTATAAAAGAATTCAAGACATAACACAATTGTGTCGAAGTGTTTAAATGACAGCTAACCCACGAAATATACTGAACTTTTTTTTGATCCCCTTATTTAGTTCTGTAACTCTACCACCTCTTTTCCAGTAACCAGGCTTACTCTTTCCTCTCTCACTCATCTAAGAAATCACCAAATGCTAAAATTATTTTATTCAGACTCTTCTATATGGCATTTTCTTTCCATTCCAAGTTCCTTCACTCTATCACAGGCCCTCATCATCTCATCCTAGATTACTGCAACAGTCTCTTAAACTCCTCCTTTTCCCTTATATTTATTGTGGACAACACAGTCAAATAAAGCCACTTTCACCACAACACTTCCTTGCTCAAAATCCATCAATATTCCATTACTGACAGGGTCCAAACTCCTTAGACGTAAACATAAACATCTTCACAGCTTGACTAAAACTTTATCTCCAACTCTTTCCTTCTGTGAATCCTGAACTCCAATCAGTTCTGTATTCACTGTCCTCAAAACATGTCATGAATGTTCATTCCAGTAATTCCTCTTCATTCCTCTCTGCAGCTTCGGACAAATGGTAATTGATGCAAAATGCCAAAGTGAGAATAGGCATTAAAGCAAAGAATAAATTAAAGGCTGCGTACTCTCCAGGATTTAATTATAGATCAGTGCTTCTTATTTCATTATTCTGCTATATTGAATTTACAACTGTTAGGAGGAAATGATGAATGTTTAAAAGTTTAACATAGGTGTTTACTTAACCTATATATTAATAGCAGCATTTGAATTAAATATTGAACTGCTGCTATTCCAGATAAACGTATTTATAAAGGAAAAAGGTTTGTGCTCCAGAGGCTCACAGTCTTGAGGCAAAGCAGATACCTCCCTCCACGCTCTACTACCCACCCCCAGAGCCAGAGTTTTTGGGACTTAACCAAATGCATTGCTGAAAGAAAAGGAATTCCTATTTGTGCTTAAGAAACAACCCTCCAGCTACCAAAACCACACAATTGAGTCCTTCAAATTTAACAATTAAAAAACTAGCAAGAATCACCAACATTTAAGGGAAACCTACAGTGTGAGAAAAATGCTACAAATAGAACTAATCCTAAAGAAATCAGAATTTCTGAAGGAAACAGAAAGAAATTTAAAAAGAAACATATTTATTTTAATAAATAAGATAAATAAATATTGCATTCCTTTAAAAACATTGTTCAGAAAAAAGAAACACAAGAAGGAGGAGGAAGAACAGAAGAGAGAAACAATCATCATTTTCAGAAATTAAAAACATTGTGGTTAAAATTTAAAAAAATCAATAGATGAGCTAACCGGTAAGATGGATATGGATGAAGATTCAATCAATGATTCGTAAGATCAAAAGAAATCTCTCAGGAGAAAAAATAGGTCCTGGCAAACACAATAAGATAAGGAAAAAAACATCAGGAGTAAGGCACATAAAAAAAAAAAACCAAAATTGGCATTCTTTGCCAACAATCTGATGTCCAGTAAAACATTTGGAAAATTATTAAAATAAATATGATTTACTAAGCCATCTGGAAACAATATCAACATATAAAATCAGTAGCTATTTTATGGGCTACCAATCACAAATTAGAGGATGAAACCCATAAAGATTTCATTCAGAATTCAAATAAAATAACTAAGAATAAAGCTAAAGTAAATATGCAAAATATATATTTTTTAAAACACATAGAAGAAGGTGTAAATCCTAGAGAAACACCATGCTCCTGGATGGAAAGATTCAATATTATTAAAGTGTAATTTGGCCCAAATTAATCTATGAATTAAATGAAATCCTTCCATACGATTCTAAAATCTACATATAATAGATTCATGAAATTAAGCAAGAGCATTTTTTAAAAAAGAAGAAAAGTGAGAGAAAACTTGGTCTAACATACTATGAGCTACAGTAATTAAACACTAGCAAAAAATTAATTCAGGAATATATAGACTGATCAGTATAAACAGAATTAAGAGTACAGCAAACAATACATGCACATGTGGAATTTCTCTTGATAATGATTTTCTCCTTGACCAAACTCTACTCGGGCTCCTCAGAGCTCTTCTTCAACTAGACCTTAAGTTTTGGACTTTCATGTTCATCTCTGCATTGTACAATTTTAGCAAGAATCCTGCTAAGGAATTCAGCCATCCTCCATATTTGATCACCTTCAATATCTAATCAGGTACCTCATCCTCTACCATCTACCAGGTGATGTCTGGTCACTCTGGCCTGCATTCAGCAAGAGTCCTATTAGGGCCAGTTTAGCCAGAATCCTTCTTATCCCTGATGTTTCCTTTTAGTAATTTTCCATCCACTGACCTTCACCTCACTCCTTGACTATAAATTCCCACTCTTCCTTGTTGTATTCAGAGTTGAGCTCATCTCTCTCCCCCAATTGCAAGACTCCATTGCAGTGGTCCCTACACCTAGTGCAATAGTCCCTCCTTGAATAAAGTCTTTCTTGACATTTTTAACAAGTTCCATGAATAATTTTTTCTTTAACAGAATGTAGGCCTTCCATGCAAGACACAAACCCCAGGAGTTACAAAGGAAAAGACTGATGTATTTGACTACATTAAAAACTAAAATGTTTTGTGTGGCAAAACAAAACAAGAAGCAAAAACAACAGAAGCAAAGTTAAAAGGCCAGCAAATTCAGGGGGAAAAGTTTGTTGTTTATAAAATAGAAAAGGGATTAAAATCCGTGATACACAATAGTTAAAATTTCTTATAATCTAATAGAAAAATAGGCAAAGGATTTTAACAGTTAAGACAAATAGACAAAAAAAGAGATCATTGTCGTTTTTTTAGGAAATGAAAGTGCTGGAGTTTATGACATGTAAACTCTATCTCTTTTCAGATTAGTGAAAGTTGCAACGAATGATAATATCTAGTGTTGGTCAGGTTGTGCGGAAATGAGCATTCTCAATTCAGTTTTGATTGGGGTATAAATGCCATAGTTTGGATGTTTGTCCACTCCTAACCCTATGCTGAAATATGATCCCCAATATTGGAAGTGGTGCCTAATGAAAGGTGTTTGGATCATGGGGGTGGATCCCTCATGAGTAGATTAATGCCCTCCCTGGTTGCAGGGGAGGGAGTGAGTCCTCACTCTTTCAGTTCCCTCGAGAGCTTGTTGTTAAAAAGAGCCTGGCACTTCCCTCGCGTCTCTCTTGTTTCCTCTCTAACTATGTGATCTCTGCATACTCCATCCTCCAGCTCCCTTCACCTTTTACCATGAGAGGAAGTAGCCTGAGGCCCTCACCAGATGCCCAGTCTTGAATCTGCTAGCCTGTAGAATCATTAGGCAAATAAATCTCTTTTCTTTATAAACTACCGAGCCTTAGGTATTCTTTTATAGCAACATTAAACAGACTAAGACAATAAATTAGCACAGCCTTTTGAGAAGCATTTTCATGTTTTTTACCAAAATTTAAATTTTGCTTGCAACTTACAACTAAAAATAAAACTTTAAGAAATTTATTCTAGAAACACTTGCACAAGTAACCAAGATAAATATGAAGATGTTCATTGCCTTACTATGTATATCAGTTACACATTTCATGTCACATATGTGCGATCTAAAGAAATTTGGTGCTCCCACATACCACAGAACACTATACATTCTTTAAAAATAATTAAAAACTTATTTAAATATTTAATGATTAACAATATAATATATAATTGATAATTAATAAAATTATTTTATTCATTAATAAAGTAACTCTTCAAAAATAATTGCTGACCACAGCATTGCCTACCATTGCACAATACCCTTAACCCTTGCATAATAAACATTTAAATGGAAATCGTTTACTTTTAGGTACAAACTGCAACTTTATTGTGTCCATTGATTCAACAATATTTGTTCTCTCCTATATACCAGTGTGGTAGGCAGAATAACAGTCCCTGGAAAACATTCGGATTCTCATCCCTGGAACCTATGAATGTGCTGCTTAAGTAGCAATAGGGACTTTCGTAGTGTGATTAAAATAAGGAGGTTGAGATAGGAAAATTATCTTGGATAATCCAGGTGGACCCAGTGTAATCAGAAGGGCTTTATAAATGAAAAAGGGAATAATGTAGTATGGGAAAGATTCAACTGGCTATTGATGGCTTTGATGTGGAAGGGGGTCATAAGCCAAGGAATGTGGGTAGTTTCTGGAAGCTGGAAAAGGCAAAGAAATTGATCCTCCCCTACAGCCTTCAGTAGGACATTAATCCTGCTAACATCTTGATTTTGGCCCAGCGAGACCTATTTCAGACTTCAGACCTCTAGAACTAGAAGTTAATAAATTTGTGTTAGTTTAAGCCACTATGTGGGAATTTTTTATAGCAATCATAGAAAACTAATACAATCAGACATGTATTACATTATAAATAGACTACGATATCCTCTTGACTTTGACGTCACAGTCTTTCCAGTGTAGAAAATCGGTACATTCATATACTAAAATTCTTAAGATGGATAATAAATGTCAAGGCATAAGAATTTCTAGTTCTTTAAATTATGCATAATTTCATTATATCTGCTGATATTCTGACTTCAAAAATCTTTAGATATTCTAGAAATCTGCATGTTAGATAAAATTGATTTGAGGGACTTTGATATCATTGGTTGAAAGAAATAAAACTTCCAACTTTTTCCTAAATATCTCAGCCCTTGCCTTGAGGGCATTCTTCATGTCTTTTTAATTCTATTGATACTGTTATAAAATTATTTGCTATTAAAATAGGGATAAAAAGGGACATTAATTTCCTATATTTCATTGTCAGCTTCACTCAACAATTTGGCAGACATTAATTATATATCACTAAGCTTTTATGCATAAAATATATTTTTTGGCAACAGACTGAACCTGAAATTTCTAGAAAGTAAGCAAAATATTTGTGTCAGTTGTAATTTCTTAAATGAGATTTAATAAGTCAACAAATATGGTAATTTACTGTTGTAGAAGAGAATTGCTGCCATTGCCCACAGGTCCTTAGAGCCTCACCTACAACAGTAGTGTGAACACTTCAGCAGCAGTGATAGAAAATGACTTATAAATATGCAAATGGGAAGACCATTTTGTATCCTGTAATTTGGAGCTTATTCACATAGCAACTGCAAGTAAGTTTATTCAACAGTCAAAACTAAGACAAAAAGGGATAACTCAGTCTAATTACTCCCTTGATAGAAAATCTCAAATATTTATGAGATGTTTTCCTTCATGATACATTTTATATCTCCTACACAAAATTTTCTTCAAAGTAAACTCTTTTTCTGAGACTTTCTGTATCAGTAAGGGTCAAGGTAGGAAATAGAAATTATACCGTTTCTCTTTTCGGAAATAGTTTAATAGAAAGAATAATTTAATTAAAAGAATAAAATTATTAACTAGATAACTGAAAGGATAAAAAGAGAACTCTTCAGGTTTTATAAATGAAGCAATTATAGGAAGTAGTTACCACTCCTATGGCTGGAGAAAAGCAGTGGGAAACACTGGAATTGTTAAACTTAGAGGAAGGGCCTGGGAAGCTAAACTCAGACCTCTCGAGAGGAAATGCTGGCCAGGCAGAGCTGGCCTCTCTGAGGTAGGACATTTTGAAGTAGATTCTGCAAATGTTGGAAAAGCTACAAGCTTGATTCGGCTATTACAAATGAAAGAACTGCTGCTGCCAAGGCGAAGTGGTGCTGGGGTAATGACACAGGAACCACAAACAAAATGGTCTTCATGAGAAGAAAGCAAAAAAACATGCAAAAGAAAGTCTTTTTGTCTTCTTCCCACCTGACAACTCCCTCTAGTGCCTCTTCTATGTAGGATTCAAACAGGAAGTCAAGTGGCAAAGCAAAAATGTGGTTTACAGAATCCCAGCTCCAACATCACAAAGCAGAATCTAGAAGGGCAAATATGCTACTGAGAAACAACTTAGTAGGTGGCACAGTATGCCCCCTTGGTGACACACATACACATACGCCCTTTCATACAATAACAGCAACACAACTCTATGTTTCCACTAAACAAAATGCAACTGTTCTTGGTACAAATAAAGATACCCTCTCTTCAAAATGAGTAGAGACAAAAATCCCAACAATCATGGCATCCAACCTCTTGTTACGTTACTTCCAGAACTGAATCACAATTTCACTTGAATTTTCTCTTACCTACTACTAAATGAAAAATTAATCTCTTAAAGTTTATAAAACCATAAAAATATAGTTTATAAAATGATAAAGTAAGAAAGAAAAGAGATAAAAGCAGAGGTAATACATAGAAGTATATATGTATATTTATGTACTCATAACAAAGAAGAAAATAAGCACAGCCACTATGGTCTTTATTTATGAAACTGGTCATGAGAGTGTCAGTGATGTTTATAATTTCCTTCTTTCACTATCTATTTCATGTTTCTTCTGCTATCAGCCAAGACTTTGCTGGTCAGTAACCTAAATCTTCATTCCTGAAGTATCTGAATCTTGTTTTGGTGGATATAGTTTTCTATTAACTTTTGCTGTTGGACATGGAAGTACTAAAAGACTCCCAAGAGAATGCCCTGGGTCCTCTTTTCCCCCATTGTGTAGCAACAACCCAATTTTCCACTGACCATCTGGATCAATTGCCAAAGCCAGCAGGAACCATCTATGTTGCCTACTGCTTCAGTGGCAATAAGAAACCCAAAATGGTCAGGTGGTAGTCTCCTCTTCCAATTCAATGGCAGGGACGTTCTTTCCCTAGCAATATTGGAAAACAATACTGCCAAACCAGGAGAACTTAAAGTTGTGAAGACAGGAAACAAATATCTTAGAATGGGTTATTAGGCATTGCAGTAAAAGGAGCCATTCTTAATTCCTTAATTTCCAGACCCAGACTCCTATTTTGACCTAGGAGAGAGAACACTATATATTAGACTCTAATTCAGAGCATTTACTGTCTCCTGTAAGATAGAACCTCATCCTTCTAGTGTGTTGTCTCCATTTCACCTGATCATTAGGAAAGCTGCTTCTGGGTGGTAAATGGTAAGACAAGTTAATTTCATAGGCATGAGCCCATTGTTGCACATTTTTGTTGTAAAATGAATTACTGCTCAGAATCAATGTTTTACAGAATACCTCGATAGTGGATAATGCATTCTGTGAGTCCATGGATGGTGGTGCTTGCAAAAGCATTCTGGGAAGGAATGGCAATTCCATACCAAGATTACATGTCAATTCCAGGGTAGATAAATCCTGCCCTCTCCCTGATTAAAGGAGGACAATGTTATCAACCTGCTACTAAGTAACTGACTGGTGCCTCCGGGTAATAGAATTATATCAATGGTTCAGTATCAGTCTTTGCTGTTGGCAGGGTAGGTACTGAACACTAGCAGTAGCCAGGTCAGCCTTGGGGAGGGAACATCTATGTTGTTGAACTCATACACAGCCTCTATCTATGTGCCATGGCTACTTTGTATATGGATCCACTGAACAGGTACAGAGGTGGCTGGGAAAAGAGGCTGACCAATATCCGGAAAAGAAGGTGTTATTTTGTCTGCATGATTATTAAGAGTCTTTAATGAGTATGAACATGGGACACAAGTATCTTTACATTCTATACCCGCTGAGGGGATGGGATGGGTTACAAATAGGACAAGTGAAGCCTAGTGAGGCTTGGTAATTATAGGAACATTCAGTAAATTGCTCCAAGTTATAAAATAGAAACTAAAAGAGCAAAGACTCCCCCCAAAATCTGTTTCAACCTATCCTATAAACCTTACATTATTCTGCAGAGTATCTTAAAAGACGAAGAAAAACACAAATGAGAAAATGAAACTGAAATAAAGAAAGGACAAGATTACACTATCAACAAAGATAAAAAATAAAGTTTTTAAAAGGTGAGCCTCTCCAGGTCACTGCTGCAAAGAGCTGGGTAAACCAAAGTAGGAGGTAATAAACAGACTCAGAGGAAGTCATTTTTCACCTTTAATAGAGCAGTTTCTATTGAGAAATGAATACAGTAACCAAATTTCAATGGATCCAGCAATAAATTGCAAGGAGATTGACTAGACATAGTCAAAAGACAAAGAGATAACAGAGGTAGGTGGCAACAAAAAGAAGACCAAAAAGTTACAGACCAAAACACAAAGGGATAGAAGGAGTGAAAGTCCTGTTAAGGAAAGTAATGTCAACATTATGTGTGTATGAAGAAAGTATGCAAAAACTGAATGAGCAATGCAAATGAGTATCAAGTTGAGTATATCCTACAAGTTCCCCAATAAAGAGAGCTTACAATGGTATCTACTTATGTATAGCTGCTTGAATTATTAAAAGATATGTGAACTCCTCCAGCACAGTGAACGGTATATAGGAGGCATTCGATAAATAGAAATTTGCAATGACAATGGTAGCAATTATAACAATAACTTACATTTATTGAGGCCTTATTATGTACCAGATACTGTGCTAAACAATATTTATGTTATTTCATTTAATCATCACAACAACCCTATGATTGCCAATATTACAGTGACCATTTTACAAATGAGGAAGGTTTAGAGATGTTATGTGACTTGTTTAAGATCACATAATTAGTGACAGAGACAGTCATCTCTTTCTGATTCCAAACACCACATGCTTGACCAGTAAGGAAAGAAGAAGGGAGAAAGGAAGGGAGGGAAGGAGGAAAAATGGGTAGAAACAAGAGAAGAAGTCTCTTGAAATTAAATGGTTCAATTGGTAATGACAATAATTCTTGATTTTAAAGACTTGGCAAAAACAAATTCACATGCAAAGCATTTGAATGTAGAACAAGTAAAATGAAAGTGTTGCTTCTAACCTGATCATTCCCAGTTTTACTTTTACCGTATTTTCCATAATCTAGGTTTTTTTACCTGTATTCCTCAATGCGTGACAATGATAGATATGTTAGATCCTTTAGCCATTCTTGCAATAAAATTATTTACTAGTTCTGAGTTGAAATTTTGCTTTAGAACCAAAACATTAGAAACTATAGCTGCCAATCTGAAAAATAAATACAAGATAATGTGTCCTTTTTAAACATTCCCATTCTTTCTTCTGCCATCTAAATTACAGCAATAAACACCTCCTTTAGAGACTCTGCAGAAGCACAGGGGTGTGCTGCCAATTTTTTAAGGAAAAGTGAACCCTTTATTTAAGTTATTTTACCCGGTATACTTTTGTCCACAAACCAGAAGTATTAAGGAGTAAGAGCACAGAGGGAGTGGGAAATTTCACTTTGAATTTGGTGTGTCAAGGCCAAGAATTTGTTCTTTTCTCCTACTGTAGCAAATGCCTTGAAAGAGACCTAGTTAATTATTTTGTAACATTTTGTGGGATCCTCCAAAGATAAAAGTTTTCCTTAAAATGTAATGACCGATGTTTTAACAGTTTTTTCATACACATTATTTCGTTTGATCTCATGATAATCTTGGGAGATAAATATTATCACCATTTCACAAATCATGAAGCTGAAGTTCACAGGGACAAACTTACTCTAGATTTTAAGACGAAAACCACATTTTTCTGACCCAAATGCTTTTATACCACAAAAGCCTCTGCAAAGTTAAACTTTAATAGACACTAGAATTTTCTTATCCTGTCTCATCTCTAGCCTTTCTAATTATATTCAATGCTATATGTTGAAAATTATAGATATTCTTATAAGTAAGTATACCATGTGTCTTTCAGTATTTTGTTTTTATTCCATATATCTAAGACACTTGCTATTAGCATGTTATAAATATGAACTGGGTGTCAACCCTTATTTGGATTATTCTTTCTGTCTATAATAATTGAGCCAATTTTCCATTGTTTATTCCCATAGTCTTTGAAACTTTAAAATTGCAAGTTATCCAGTTTCTTATAGTCCAAGTTCCAAAGTGTCATATAGTACAACAGAGCCACATTTTACTGGTCACTTTGTCATTTACTCAGTACCTGGGATAAATGAATAGCTAAAATATATTTTTCAATGAAGTTGGAGTTTGTTGGACACCTTTCTAAATTATCTTTTTATCCATCTGAATTAGGCTAATTCTGCATTAGAGTTTAACATTGAATCTGTCTTGGCAATATAAGGTTCTCCTTCTAGAAGTAAAAGCCATTTGTATTAATTATTAAGTAAAAATAAGGTTGATTTGTTTATTCACTATTATAAATGAATAAAACGTATCAATATTCTGTCTTATTCTTCATGAATTGGCCCATTACAATTTTTTATTATAAGTTCTACTCTTCTGGCAATTTATTTCTGAGATTTAATTCAGACATATACTGTCAAAATTTTCTCAACCTTTCCTGTTCCTGGCTCAAAGAATTTTCTGTATCTACTGAACATATAGCATCTTGTGACATCTCTTATATAGCATTGTTTCACTGTATTTTTTATTTAATGATTAAAGTTATATTTTGAAATAATTTCAGATATACAGAGGAGTGGAAAAAATAGTACAAAGAGTTCCTGTGTACTCTTTACCCAACTTCCCCTAATGCTAGCATCTCACATAACCATGGTACAATTGCCAAAACTAAGAAGCTAATATTGGTAAGATGCTATTAACTAACCTCGAGACCTCATTCAGATTTCACCAGCTCTTCCACTAATGTCCTTTTCTTGTACCAGGATCTAACTTAGGGTCACACTTGGAATTTAGTTGCCCTGTCTCCTCTAATCTAGGACAATTGTTCAGTCCTTCTTTATCTTTCATGACGAAAGTACTTGTGACTAGGTATTTTGTGGCATGCACTTCAATTTGTGTTTATTTGATGTTTTCCCATGATTAGATTGAGGTTATACACTCTTGGGAATAAAATCACAGAGGTGGTGTGACCTTCTCTACACATTATACCCAGGAGTACCTGACACAAATATCTTGTTATTGGCGAAGTTACCAAGATCACAGAGTTAAGGTGTGTTTGCCATTTTTCTCCACTCTAAAGTCAGTTTCCTTTTGTAATTAATAAACATTTAAGAGGAGAATGGTGAGGCATTTTCAAATATCCTGTTTCTCATTAAACATTCACCCACTAATTTAGGCATTCACCAGTGGATTTTGCCTATACTAAATACCGTTGTGATGCTCTAATGGTGATTTTCTATCTCCTTCTTTTCTTCTACATTAACTGAAATACTTCTGGAAAGACATGTCCTTTATCCTCATTTAATTATTTATTTAATCAGTTATTATACTGGTATGAACTAATGATATTTATTTTATTCTTTGAGTTATAATTCAAAGAATTTTGGTCTATTTCTTGTCGTCTGGATCATTTTTATGTGCAATTTGTTCTAGCTTTGGCCATTGGAAAGTCCTTCAAGTTAGCTCCTATATCCTTCTGATATGTTCCCATACTTAATTTTTTTTTTTTAGTACTTCCTTATTTTCTGGTGTGACTAGATATTCCAGCTTATCTTAGATTTTTCCTGCACCAGCCCCGGAATCAAGTACTACTACTCCAAGAAGCTCTGCTAATTTTTAATAGGAGAAGAATATTTAGAAAGCAAGATCTGGAAGCTAATGTATTCATGCCTACTGGGGTATCACTGCTTCTAGGACATCATGTGCATGAATATTAATGAACGTATGCATATATATCTATATTATTTATGTATCTGTATGCATTTTAAAAAGAACACATGAGTTGATAGTGATATGTCTGATTCCAATCCAGCACCACAGGATCCATTCTATTATTTCCACTTTGCTTATTTATGACTTCTTTCTACAATATAAAAAAATCTGGCTTATGGAGGGAGGGGAGGGTAATAAAAAAAAAGAAAAAAATCTGGTTTCCATTATCTATTTCATTATTATAATATATTTGCCTATTTATTCAGCCCTAGTATATGCATAAGGTACTTTCAGTATTTTTATCTCACGCCTATTTGAAAAGTAAATTTGCCAACTGGAGGACATTGTTTGTATGTGGCAATCTTTGTCTTTAGCCTTACAGAAGGTTACTTAGGTCGGCTCCTTTTTTCCTTACTCCTTTCAGTGTGGTTATATCATCCATTTGTCATAGCCTGGATTTCATCTTGGGTTTTCTTGATATCTTGGTTGACTTTCTCTTAATTTACATACTCATTATAGTGGAGACTTACACAGGTTTTGACAAATGCATAAAGTTCTGTATCCACCACCACAGTACCATACAGAGCAGTTTAATCACCCCCCAAATTTCCCTGTGCTGCCCCTTTATAATCAATCTCTACCTCTACTCTCAACCACCGACAACCTCGAATCTGTTTTCCTATTCTATAGTTTTTCCTTTCCCAGACTGCTATATTAATGGAATTATATAATATGTAGCCCATATATACATATACATATGTATATATGTATAAACATATACATATATAATATGTAGCCCTTTGTGCTTGGCTTCTTTCACGTAGAAAAATGCAAGTAAGATTTGCCAGGGTGGGGAGAAGGGCTGGCAACTTCCAGAAAGACAGCATGAGGAGCTATACGGATCCACTCTTCAGCAAATCAATCATAACTGGTGAAAATCATTGTTAAAAAATAACTATATAATATTTCTATAAATCAGTCTCAGAGCACATGCAATGAAAGAAGCATTTATTCAAATACAATCTACTAAATCTCAATAAACACAGAAAAAGAGGTCCCAGATGTCAGACTTAACAGGTAAAAACTGCAAAACAGCCATAATACATATGTTCAGAAAACTAAAGGAAACCAACACCCCTTTATGATGAAAACACTCAACAACCACAAATACAAAGGAACTTCCTCATCCTGATGAAAAGCATTTTGGAAAAGACCACAGCAAATGTTACACTTAATGGTGAAAGGCTGAATGCTTTGCTCCTTAGATCAGGAACAAGTCAAGTATATCTGCTCTCACCACTGCTATTCAACATTGTACTAGAGGGTCTAGCCAGAACTCAAACAAATCAGCAAGAAAAAACAACTCCATTAAAAAGAGGGCAAAATACATGAACAGAAGATTTTCAAGAGAAGATACAAAAATAGCCAACAAACATATGAAGAAATGCTCAACATCACAATCATCAGGGAAATGCAAATTAAAACCACAATGAGGTATCACCTTACTCCTGTCAGAATGGCCATTATTAAAAAGTCAAAAAACGATAGATACCGTCATGGATGCAGAGAGAAAGGAATGCTTATATAATACATTATTGGTAGGACTGCAAATAAGTATAACCTCTGTGGAGATTCCTCAAAGAGATAAATGTAGACTTACCGTTTGATCCAGAAATCCCACTGCTGGGTATCTACCTAAAGGGAAGAATCATTTTATCAAAAAACGCCTGCACTCAAATGTTTATTGCAGCACCATTCTCAATCACAAAGATGTGGGATCACCCTAAGTGCCCATCAATTCATGAGTGGATTAAGAAAATGTGAGATATATATATGTAAAATGATATGATGTCTTTTGCAGCAACTTGGATGCAATTGGAGACCGTTATCCCAAGTGAAGTATCTCAGGAATGAAAAACAAACACTGCTTGTACTCTCTAATAATTGAGAGCTAATCGATTGTCACACACGGGCACAAAGAGACATAAAGTACATTGGAAATCATGAAGAGGGGAGAAAAGGAGGGGAAAAAACTTACCTATTGAGAACAATGAACACTATCCAGGTGATGGGCACACTAGAAGCCCCTACTCAAGCATTATAAAAGGTATCCATGTAACAAAAACATTTGTACCTCCTTACTATTTTGAAATTTAAAAAAAGAATAAAGCATACTCATAAATCTTCATGTCCTCAGATTAGGCAATGGTTTCTTGGCTATGATACCAAAAGCACCAGCAACAACAGGAAAAAAATAGATAAATGAAATAAATGAAACTTCATCAAAATTAAAAACTTCCATGCTTCAAAGGATACTATCAAGAAAATGAAAACACAGCTCACAGACTGAAAGGAAATATTTTCAAATCATATATTTGATTAGGAACTTGTATCTAGAAGCTCCCAAAAACTCTTATAACCCAATAATAATAAATAAATGACCCAATTTTTTAAAAAAATGGGCAAAATTTTGAATAGAAGTTTACCAAAGTAGACATACAAACGTCCAATAATACTTTAAAACATTTTCAACATCAGTGTTGATATGCAAATCAAAACTACCAAAGATACCACTTCATACCCATTAGTATGGCTATATATATATATTTAAAAGAAAAATGAAGGAAAAAAGGCAGGTGGGAAGGAAGGAAGGAAGGAAGGAAGGAAGGAAGGAAGGAAGGAAGGAAGGAAGGAAGGAAGGAAGGAGGGGGAGAAAGGGAGGGAGGAAACAATAAAATAATAATATGTTGGCAAGCACGTGGAAAACTGGAACCCTCACACGTTGGTGGGTTTGTAAAATGGTGCACGCACTTTGGAAAATAGTTTGGCTATTCCTCAAGATGTTAAACATGGAGTTTTCGCATAATCCAAAAATTCCACTTCTAGGTATATACTCCAAAGATTTGAAAACATATGCCCATACAAAAGCTTGCACATGAATTTATACGGAAGTACTATCTATCATAGCTCTAATATGGACACAACCCAAATATCCATTAATTGGTAAATAGGTAAGTAAAATACGACATATTCATACAATGGAATACTATGCAGCCATACAAAGGAATGAAACACTGATACATACTACAACATGGATATACCTTGAAAACATTATTCCAAGTGAGAGAAGACACTCACAAAAGGACACATTTTGAATGATTCCATGTGTATGAAATGCCCAGAATAGGCAAATCAACAGAAAGGAGATTAGTGGTTACCAGGGTATAGGGGAAGGGAAGAATGGGGACTAACTGCTAATAGGGTTCCTTTTAACACTTACGAAAATATCCTGAAGTTAAATAGTAATGATGATTGCACAATTCTGTGCTAAAATCCATGGATTATATACTTAAAAGGGTAATTTTATGGTATGTGAATAATACCAAAATAAAGGGTTTTTTTTAAAAAAATGTTACATACTTTATGATTCCATTTATACAACATTCTTGAAATGATAAAATTATAGAGCTGGGAGAGAAATTTATGGTTGCCATAGATTAAGGATGAGGGGTGGTGTGGGTGTGATTATAAAGGAGTGGCATGAAGGAGATCTTTGTGGTGATAGAATAGTTCTATACCTTGATTGTGATCATGGTTACACACATATACACATGTGATATTAATAAAATGACACAGAGCTACACAGACACATTGTCCCAATGTCATATTCCTGGTTTTGGTATTATATTATAATTATATAATTATGTAGGATGTAATCATTGAAGGAAACCAAGTAAGGAATCCATGGGACCTCTTTATATCATTTTCACAATTTCCTATGAATCTAATTATTATAAATTTAAAAATGAAAATAACGTGTTTTTTTAAAAAAACTGCAGTGGTCCTTAAATCTCATCTTTATCAACAATGTCCTGATTATTATTAATCTGGCTCTCCATGAGTTCCTTAATATGTGAAAAGTATACCCTAGCAAATAGATATAATGTATTCCAGGTAGTAAAGCAAATATATCTCTCAGTGAAAATAAATAATTTGGTATTCCTGTTTGTTAATTATTCTCATATTTGCTATGACCAAATATTGTGATTCTTTTTCCCGGGTGCTTAGTATACTGCTTTCCACAGTTAGCCCTCAAGAAATATTTGATAATAAATGAATTCTGAACTTCAGATCTCAGACAACAAACTGAGCTATGGTGGCTCCATTTCGGTACTGTAAAGTCTAGCCTAAAGAGAACATCAAGTGCAATTTAGGGCATCTTCTTTTCCATGTACAAGTCTCTGAGTCTCTGAAATAAAAAATTCTTATTTAATTGTACTTCCACTAAAGTTTGCATAAATATACTTGTCTGAGCCTAAGGACCACGCAATCACCACTTTCTCTATGAGAATCCCCTAACTTCAATAAGCCCTCATTCTAACTCACAAACTTTTTCAGAATAAAGATCACTTTTTCAAAGCCATGATGCCATTGAGTACTTTGTGTAAGATGACCCACAATACAGAACAGCATCCTGCCTTGCCTGTGTTTGCTCCTGCACATGGGTGTCCTTGCAGTGAGGTCCTGGCTTCCCCCTACTTTAGTGACAATTTGAGAATAAGTAAAATGGAGCTTCCTGGGACGAGGAACTGAATCTTACCCCAAGGAAACCTCTTTAAAACAAACTTTACAATCCAAGATGGGTAATTCTTTCTTCTGCTTGATCTAACCTATTCTTGAGGCTTTCCACTGTGTTTTGTAATTCCTGCAATGAATTTTTCATTTCCAGATATTTCATTTCATTTTTATTTAATATTTCAATTTCTTTAGTGAGTTTTTCATTAATTTCCTGCATTGTTCTTGTGGTTTCTTTGTGTTTGGTTTCCATTTTATCTTATATTTCATTGAGCTTCCTTACAATCCATGTTTGAAATTCTTCATCTGTCATTTCAGTATTCTGATTTTGGTTGCTATCCATTACTAGAGAGCTGGTGCTCTTTTGGGGGGGTGTCCTTTTACTTTGCTTCTTCATACTTCCAGAGTTCTTTCACTGATTCCTTCTCACCTGGGCCCCTGTTGCTTCTTACCTTTGGGTTTTCCTTTGTTTAGATAATGACACACCCAGTTTTATCTCTAGACCAGTAAGCGGTGCTTGTGGGTGAGAATCAACCAAACCCTGTATGATGAGTCAGTAAATGCAGTAAAAGGGCATGCAAATTGACCTCCCTGTCAGTAGGTGGCGCTTGTAGGAAGGAACAAGCTGTATGTTGTGATCAGCACTAGTTCTTCAGGAGAAGCACTCTAATGCCCCAGGTGGTGGGTGTGTCCTTATTCTCCACCTCAGAAGGGGCAGGTGGGGGAGTGAGGCTGGGTGTGGCTGGGTTGGGTGAGCCTGCTCTCAAGCTCCAGAGTGCTTTTAGCAGAGGTCAAATGTCTGGTCCCCGCTTCTGGGCAAAGCTGCCAGGGAGGGGCTGAAGTGGCCCCACTAAACCAAAAAGTCTTTGTGTGGAGGCAGGGCTGTCTGAGACCCTCAATCAGGCAGTCTGGAGCAGGTCTCACTCCTTTCCACCTTCTCCTACTCCACAGTTTCTTCAGAGTCCCTGCCAGCAGGCAGGACCTCAAGCCAGCTGAGCTCTGTCATGACTGTGATGTGGGCCAGAGGTTCCCTGCCCAGGATCCCATCCCGAGTTGGGACCGTGGTCCTCCTGTGGGAGGAGGGGCACCCTGCAAGCACATTGCAGCTAGGACCCACACTGCACTCTCCCATCTGCTCTGCCCCTGCAGGCATCCACACCTCTCAGGACTAATTCACAAATATCACAAATAACCGCTCTGTACCCCTGGGTGATGCAATTGAGAACTGTGTGTACAGGATCTGGCCTGCAGGCCCACTGCCTGGGCTCCAGAGAGCAAACCCTGACCATTCTAGGGAGAAGGATACTGGGCCCAAGTCTCTCATGGGATGCCCAAGCTGGTTCATTGTCCCTCCACCTTGGGGTATGCCTGCTTTGCAGGAATCGCTGGGCAAGCAGCATCATGGAGCACTGGTAGGCAGGGAGCTCACAGTATAAGCACCCCTCAGTCCACTGCAGGATCCCAAAAGGGAAGGTCTGAGCTCCATTCCATGTGGAAGCCTCCATTTGGTGGGTCAATTGTCTCTCTTGCTAGCCATGGGCAGGGAAGGAAAGGTGGGGGGAAAGAGTCTAGTCCACTCTCTG